>OX596005.2:4489251-4694589 GCA_951394115.2 Drosophila phalerata | reverse complement strand
GTTAGTATTAATACCAGTTCTGTCACAGACTAGCACCCCTAACTGTAGGCTATAGGATAGCATATAGTCTGTAGCATTTTATGTTGACCATATTTTACTGAAATTGAATTAATCGGTTGTGAACGTTTGGGTATCGAGCAAGTTACTGTCGAGTGCGCTCGACTGTAGACATACCCCACCTCATCGCGAGCGAAGCGAGCCGGGGGTAGGCGAGCGAAGCGAGCAGGGGCGGAGCCCCCTTGTTTTGATTTTGATTCGTCTACTTAGTCTTAGACGAAAGACTCCACATTTCGGTGGTCCCCAGATCGCCGGATCTTACTTCACCTAAATTTATTTTGGTTTAAACCGGAAGTATACAAGGCAAAATCAAAAAATTTGAATGAACTTAAGCAATTCATTCGAGAGATAATTGCGGTTATTCATACCTCAACTCTCCGCGCAGTAGAAAACGACTTGTTGGAAAAAGAACGCACATACGTTATCGAGAAGGGGGGGACACTTAAACTCAATTATTTTCTATAATAATTATGCCATATTTAATAAATTTAATAAGCTTTAACATGAATATAAAAAGAATTAGATCCATACACTGAAAAAAATGTTATTTGAGTTTCTTAATGTAGCAAAATTCATCAGCCACCCTGTATATAAAATGACTTTAAACAAATTACTTGTATTTCTCTGAAGACATTAAATCGCCATTACTGCCTTTCTACTTTACAGATCTTGTTGCGAATCAGTGGATAGTATAAAATACTAATAGTTACCGTAATTACAACAAAAAGTGTATTATCTTAAAAACTGTGGGTGTGGTGGTTTTTAGCGATAAAAGTATAGTATTTAATAGCGGAAAATTTAAACAAACTATTTCCTAATAAAAAAAAAACAAAGCATACAAATTATGTATCCCAAGTTAAATAATATCCTATAGAGTCCATAAAATATACTATCGATAGATATGCAGAACGTGCTATTCACAACTAATAGAAAAATGTATAAGAGTTGGCTAGAAACCCTTTAGTTCGGCAGACCGACACTGTATCAACGTTTCGTCGACGTTATTGAGACTGTCGTCGACGCACGCTTATTTCCCTCACAATGTGTTCGACTAACGTATTTTGCAAGGCGATGTCCGCTCAAAACGTTAACGAATTTTCAGACACGATAGGTCGCCGCAATGCCATGCAGGGAAAGAACATAAACGATGCTCGTTTGACGCAATGCCGTGCATGGAGCGACATAAACGACGCTCGTTCGACCCAATGCCATGCAGGGAAGGAACATAGGCGACGCTCGTTCGCCCCATTGCCATGCAGAGAGCGACATTATCGACACTGGTTCGACCTAATGCCATGCAGGAGGCGATATTGTCGACGCTACCTCGACCCATTGCCGTGCATGGAGAGACATTATCACCGCTCGTTCGACCCATTGCCGTGCCTGGAGAGATATCATTGACTCTCGTTAGACCCATTGCCGTGCAGTAAGCGATATTATTGACGCTAGTTCGACCCAATGCCATGCAGAGAGCGACATTATCGACACTGGTTCGACCCGTTGCCGTGCATGGAGAGACATTATCACCGCTCGTTTGACCCATTGCCGTCCCTGGAGAGATGCTTCCCTCATTTTATAAATATTTCAAATTATATACGTTTCTTTATATAAAATGATTGAATTTATTTTTAAATCTTTTAAATCAAAAAAATTAAATTATTATTAAACTATTTTATAAACTAAACTATTGTATTTTCTTTCTCCGCCTTCCGCTTCATTGAATTTTTTTTGTGAAAGTTTTTTTTTGAGCAACAAGGGCAAGACGTAGTTCCTCCTCCACATCGCCACTAGCTGAGTCCGGAATGGAGTCTGGAATAATATAGAGGGATAAGACTAATATTAAGAAATTTTTCAAACATTTTTTCTTAAATCTATTACCAAGAAGCGCACGGTAAAATTTGGGCAAAGACAAAAATCCCTTTTTTTGCTTCAAGCCATGAATGTTGTACTGCTCCACAATGCAGTCGGACAAAATCCGTGGAAGTCCCTTCTTTATTCCGACCGGGGCCAGGATTGTCTTCATTGCTGCAACCTGTAAAAAACAAGGGGGCTCCGCCCCCTACTCGCTTCGCTCGCCTACCCCCGGCTCGCTTCGCTCGCGGTGAGGTGCGGCTACAGTCGAGCACGCTCGACAGTAGGATACCCTGAGCCCAGGTACTCTTTTATAAATGTTGATTTTCGACCAATTATTCCAATAGCAGCTATATGATATATGGAACCGATCTGAACCAAATCTGGTCAGAATGTACAAAACCAACATAAATGCATATTCTATCAGTTTGGTTAAGATATCTCAAAAAACAAAAAACTTTTTCATACTAAAACTTAATTTTCGGCAGATCGTCTGTATGACAGCTATATGATATAGTGGGCCGATTTCGACCAAACTTGGTCAGGATGTATAATACCGGCCCAGATACATATTCTATCAGTTTGGTTACGATATCTCAAAAAACAAAAAACTTTTTTCATACTAAAACTTGATTTTCGGCAGAGCGACTGTATGACAGCTATATGATATAGTGGGCCGATTTGGACCAAATTTGGTCAGGATGTATAATACCACCCCAAATATATATCGTGTTAGATTGGTTGAGATATCTCAAAAATTAAAGAAGCTTTTCATACAAAAACTTCATTTTCGATGTATCGTTCCTATGGCAGCTATATGATATAGTTGTCCGATCCAAAAATAAAAACAAACTTGATCTGCGTACGGTATCCAGGAACCTACATACCAAGTTTGAAGTCTCTAGCTCTTATGGTTTCTGAGATCGACGCGTTCAAACAGACGGACAGACAGACAGACGGACAGACGGACAGACAGACGGACATGGCTCAATCGACTCGACTGTTGATCCTGATCAAGAATATATATACTTTTGGGGGTCTGCCACGCCCCCTTCTGCCTGTTACATACATTCTGCCAAATGCATTATACCCTTTTTTGCCCATTTTTAATGGGCTCAGGGTATAAAAATACAAAGCATTTATGAATATATGTATATAAATTGCATTTCATCTGCCTAACTTACATATTTTTGGAAACATTTTGAGTACCTCCTCGGAATGCCTTTTTTCGGAAACAAGCTGCCGAATCAGAACATTCTGATTGGCTATTTGGTCGGCCAGCATCTTTATTTGTATTGGTTGCTGTTTTACCATTTCTTTAAAAATACAAAATATATTAATAATTTAAAGAATGTGTAAATAATGTTTTCAATTACCAGTCAATATATCGATTTTCTTGTCCGTGTCACATGGAATATTCTCTTCTGTAATAAATTGAAAGGAAAAATGTAAAATCACACCAAAAAAATTAAAGGGGTTTGCTTTACTTACGCAGTGGAGCAGGTGCAAAACGTTTAATTTTTGGGCTTGACATTTTTTCTTTTGATTTTATCCTTTTATTGTAAAAAAAAATGCATATAAAGGCGGTGAATTTATTGATTTTAAGCAAAATTTTTGTTTATTCAAGTGCGTAACAGTGGAGAAGCGGCATTAGTAACAATCCACCCTTGTGTGGTAGCACGAGAGCCTTAGATTTAAAATCGGAGAATTTAAAAGATTCAATTTCACCTAATGAATCTGTTTTTGTTAAATAAATCCCAAAATTTTCGGAATTTATTGGTTCGCTAAAGAAGGGACTTAAATCATTGAATTTCCGACCAGTTATAAGGGCAGTATCAGAACTATCTGAGTCTATCTTTCTCGCTCTAGAATTTTTGTTGACTTCCGGATGATATTTTTAAGAACTTGCAAATAATTTTCGAATGCATATGCAGAAACAGCAATCGGATCACCGACTAGTTGAATTGTTTCGCCAACATTCAGAAGACTATGTACGTTATATGATACACTGTCTTCGCCAAAATTTTTTGGAAAATTTTCAACAAATAGATTCAACATTTGTTGTGATGTTCTCAAATTAGAAACGCGCTGCTGTGGATTACAAAGTAATCTGTAAGCACAGTGTATCAATAAAAATACATAGTACTGGTCATCATCAACCTCGTCTTGCAATTCCAGTATACAGCAAAAATTTACGGAACTCAGTCGCTTTCCAATGCGGCAGTTCGATTAATGATCGCGGTTCGCGTGCAAACTCATTCGGAACATGACTGCTCATAGACATTAATTTATTAGAAACATTTTTTTTTTGAGCATCGGACATTTTTTTTTTAACTAAATTATTTTGAAGTCGAAGCAAAAATTTTCTCATGACACCTAGCTCAATTAGGTGCATGCAATCTAAGGGTATCTGAGTAACCATACCAACATTAATTTTTTCGAAGGCGCACTTTTGCACTAAATACTTCTTATTGTGATGGCCAGGAAAAGTTCTGTTTGCGAAATCTGCGTCCGTTAATAACACTCCCGACTCTGTGCTGTACGTTAAGGTCGAATTGATTTTTTGGCTACCTGTGTAAATTTTGCGCAGCCATGGCGAGACGTATGACCTGGTGTACCACTTATAAAGGCTCTAGCGGGCGCATCACACACGATTGCTCGAAGCTGTACAGAAACATTTCTTTCGTCCAATCTAACACCGCCTTTAACAACTTCTTCCAACTCTGAGCAAAAGTCACCAAGAAACTCATTACAATTTCCTGGCTTACTTTTTCCTAAAAAAACACCGACCGGAAAAATTGGGACATTTTGAACGTTACTCAAACAGATTAAAATCGGCCACAATTGAGTTTTTGAGCTTTTTAACAAAGGTATTCCATCAATATTGAAATCTAAGCTCAAGCTGCTTGGCAATTTTATTCCTGCGTTTAATTTGATTAATTGATTTTTTAACCCCACATTTAAATATGAGCCCCCATTAATGTTGGATATTTTGGGTTTGGATTTGGAGTTAAACTTGTAAAAAGCGCCCACATTGAAATTTTCATCCCGCAGGATATTAATAAGTGCAATGGTGCAATCGCGTCTAGGTCTATATTTTAAAAACCAATTGCGCAACTTAGCAGTCAAAGTAATTTGCTTTTTGTTACATGTACTGCCCAGTACTGACATTGAGTCCATGTCCAAATCCATTCTATCTTGCATTTCGTGCGCACTCTCATCGGCGGAAGCCAAATCGAGCGCACGCACTTCATGCGCGGCGGGTTGCTCTGTTTCAACTCCTATATACAATAGATTTTGCAAACGCTCTCTTTCTGCTGCTTTCAAGCGCCGCATTTGGCGTTCTCCAACCATAATTATAAGCTTGATATTTATTAAAACTTGCTTTTTAATCACCAAAATTAAATTACAATTCTCACGCCACAAATGCTTTTTATACCCGTTACTTATAAAAAATAAGTATAAGGGTATATTGTGTTCGTTGGAATGTGCGTAACAGGTAGAAGGAGGCATCTCCGACCACATAAAGTATATATATTCTTGATCAGCATCAACAGCCGAGTCGATATAGCCATGTGTGTCTGTCCGTCTGTCCGTCTGTCTGTCCGTGTGAGCGCCTAGATCTCAGAGACCATAAGAGATAGAGTAACCAAACTTTCACACGTAGATCAGAAATGCGTTGGAGCAGGTCAAGTTTGTTTTAAATTTTGGACCCGCCTACTTCCACGCCCGTAATTCGCGAAAAACTGGTCATCCGTCTGTACAAACACAAGGATCTCAGAGACTATAAGAGATAGAATAACACAGATTTCCATATACCTCACGCAGATCAAGTTTGTTTCAAATTTAAGCCACGACCCCCTCCGCCCCCGCAAATCGCGAAAAACCACCTCACCCACAATTTTTCATATAATACGTATTTTTTGGTAATAACCGATATCTGTTATTATTATCTATTATCCCACTGAATCGCAACAAGATCGGACAAGTAGAACAGCAGTTATTGCGTGTCTAAGTTGTTGAATCAACAGGTGCCCCCTAGAGTATGCAATAGTTTTTGTATTGTTAAACCTTATTAGAATGCTTAAGATTTTCAATTAGTTCTGGGAACGTAAATATGACATTAGGATTGAATCGATAATGTATAGATATAAGTAACGGGTATCCTATGGTCGGGATCTCGACTATAGCCTTTCCCACTTGTTTACACCTCAAATGACAAATTTATAACAGATGTCAAAATAAGACAAAGGCAAACAAAGCATTTTTTTTTTCACTTTCCTTTGAACATGGCACGCGTCAAACGCTCCCATTGCGCGACGTTTGAATACCCTTCCCGAAATTGAAAATATTAAACAGTAAAAATATTTTTTCCCAACAAAATATTTTAACCAAACGAAGACAGCGTTCCCGCAAAACGTACAAGCTTTACTTGCTAAAGGCCCAAAATTCGCTCTGCCGGTACACAAAGAGAGTTTCCCTCTCTTTAAATACATTGCGGACGGCGAAGAACTTGTACAGACCATTAAAAACCAAGAACAACAAGAAACCGCACGCACAGAGTTCTCTTTCTTAATAAAAGGTCACAAGACAAGAAACAAACAAAATACAATGAACCTCGCAATTTTGGACACAGTGGAACAGACACGTGAATTTCTAAACAAAAACAGACATATATTAATCATGACATCCGACAAGGGAAACAAAACCGTAGCCATAGAGACTAATGACTACAAAGCCAAAATGACTAATATATTACAAGACCTATGCACATACAGAAACTTTAGACAAGACCCAACATCAAGACTTCAAACAAAAAATAACAACTTAGTTGACAAACTATTCAAACTTAAACTTATTACAAAAATAGAAAAAAACATCATGACAACAACTACAGCACTACCACCCAGAATCTATGGATTACCAAAAATACATAAAGAAGGCATGCCATTGAGACCTATTTGCTCCTCCATAGGCATTATGCATTATGTAAATTCATAATAAAAATTCTGAAAAAAGTAACGGAAGAATCCAAATTTAATGTAAAGAACTCTTCATCTTTTAAAGAAAGAATCAATGACTCGTTTATATGTGACGATGAGATATTGATCTCTTTTGACGTAGTTTCCCTGTTCCCCAGCATACCTACCGAACTTGCAATGGACATAATAAGCAGAAAATGGACTGACATCAACAAATACACCGACATACCAAAACTTATTTTCATGGATATCATTAAGTTTTGTGTAATTGAAAACAGATATTTTAAATATGATGAAAAAATATACACACAACTTAAAGGTATGCCTATGGGTTCCCCTGCCTCTCCGGTAATAGCAGACATAGTAATGGAAGAACTGTTAGAAAACACCCTCAATAAATTAAAATATACACCTAGGATACTGACAAAATATGTAGACGATCTATTTGCCATAATAAAAGAAGACCAAATTCAAAATACTCTTGACGCACTGAACTCTTACCATAAGCAAATTAAATTCACATACGAACTAGAAGAAGACGGCATATTACCATATCTAGACACCACCATCAACAGATGTGGAAATTCACTTAAACTAAAATGGTACAAAAAACCAACATCATCAGGACGAATAATTAACTATTTTTCAAATCATCCCAAAACAATGATCATAAATACCGCACTTAGCTGCATTAAAAGAATGAAATCACTAAGCGACCCAATATATCATAGACAAATAAATGACCAAATAATAGACATACTAAAATCCAATGACTTCCCCGAAAACATAATAAAATCCTTAATTAATAAACAGAAGAAAAACATACCAAAAAGACAAGAAGAACAACCAAAGACATACAGATCCCTCACATATGTACCGAACATATCAGAACGTTTCAACAGTTCAGAATGTTTCGACCAACAAAATATACAACTAGCTCATAAACCCACGATCACGATGAAAATCTTTTTCAATAAAACAAAAAGCAAAATACATCCATTAGACAAAAGTAACGTCATCTACCAAATACCTTGCAGTGGAAACCACAACGAAACATGCAACAAAGTTTATGTTGGTACCACAAAATCAAAACTAAAAACCAGAATATCCCAGCACAGATCAGACAGCAAACTTCGCCTACAATCAAACATACAGAAAACAGCGCTAGCCACACACTGCTTACAAAACGGCCACACAGCTAATTTTGACGAGACAAAAATATTACAACAAGAACAACATTACAGAAAACGCTACACAATTGAGATGCTACACATAATAAATACAACAACAAGGGGGCTCCGCCCCCTGCTCGCTTCGCTCGCCTACCCCCGACTCGCTTCGCTCGCGATGAGGTGTGGTATGTCTACAGTCGAGCGCACTCGACAGTAACTTGCTCGATACCCAAACGTTCACAACCGGTTAATTCAATTTCAGTAAAATATGGTCAACATAAAATGCTACAGACTATATGCTATCCTATAGCCTACAGTTAGGGGTGCTAGTCTGTGACAGAACTGGTATTAATACTAACTATAATACAATACGTGAATAATAAAATACAGATTATATTATATATATATATTTAGTTACTCTTTTCACAAAATCAAAGAAAATACAAGTTGTTAAAAAAGTACAAATTGTAATAAAGAAAATAGTTGACAAAAAAAAAGGAAATAGTTGACAAAAAAAAAAAAAAAAAAGGTTGCACATGGGCAAGATTGAAACGGGATTCGAACTCTCGACTCATCGCCTCGAAATACACGGCTCTATCATCAGAGCCAGCGGAGCATTATATTTGCATGTGGCAATATCAATGTATATCATTTTTTTTCGTTGTCCGTTTTGCACGTTTCTTTTGTTTCAATTATGTCTCGCTCGTTAGAAGAGAAGCCCTACATACACACATACATACATGTGCAAATAAAGCTATTTATAGAACCAAATTCGTTTTGCTGCTAATTCATGGTACTGATTGCAAAATGTGCATCACATAAAATTATTGATTAAGTATGTAAAGTATTCATTTAAAAAGTATGTAATTATTAATTAATATGTAATTAATTTAATACAATGAAAAAAAAAATAAAAATAATAATAATAATAAATAATTTGGTTCAAAACAAAGAGTTGTTTTGATCCCGAGTCCAATGTACCCACAAATCGCATGCATTGCTGCAAGTTTTGTACCAAAATCTGGCCACTGCACGTAGGCATAAGAAATGTGAAGTTTTGATTTAATATCTTCTGTATTTGTTATCCGATTGCAATGCAGTTTTCAGGATGCATTTTCAAAATTGTGTTTAGTGTGTGTGCAGATTTTGACATCTGTACCTATTAAATTGGCCTTGTATTTGGATATTTTAGTTTTTTGTCGATTACAGGATAATTGGGGGGCGTGGCCAAATTCTAAAATAAACTTGATCTGCGTGCGCAACATAGCAGTATTGTCACCAAATTTGGAATCTCCATCTCTTATAGTCTCTGAGATCCAGGTGATTATATTTTCTCCATATATCATATTTTCTCAAACTACTTCCCTGTTTATAAACCGATCTCAATATAATTTTCAGCACACCTCAGGACTCGTCCCCCCATCCTGTGTGCCAAGTCTCAATGCTGTAGCTTTAATAGTGCTCTTGTTATTAGATTTTATATCATTTACGTGGGCGGACGTGGGCGGGGTCAAATTTAAATACAAATAGATCAACATCCTAGGAGTACTGTCACCAAATTTGGTTGCTCTTACTTTTATAGTTGCGGAGATATATGTGTTCAAAATTCTGTACCATAATCGACACGAATCTAATAGGCTCTATACCCATTTTTTGGGTATCGAGCTAATAAACAAACGACTAAACTACAAAACGGACACTGACAACTGCGCTCACATATACAGACATTTGCTTAAGAAACCTCAGTTACAAACTCCAAGCCGACGAACGCGGACTTGTAAAACAAGAAAGAAATTGTATGTAAACTTATTTAAGTAGTGTTAAGAATCAATGTTAAATTATAAGTTTCTTAATGTTTAATGTTTTTTGTATAGTCGCCCTGAAGACGACAGCCGACGGCAGTCGAAATATATCGGCAAATAAATACATATAAAAAACTCCAGACCTCGAGCTAACCAAAATCAAACCTCATTTTAACCAAACTATAAAATAATTCTTTATTTTGGTCAAAAGTTCTCATTTTAATAATAATTATTATTAAGCAATTATAATTGCTTATTCCAATACATTCCACTGACATGCTGTGAAATATTTTTCTGCTAGGGTGATCAAAGATTCGTATATTCTTTTTTTTAAATTATTTTTCTTTCCTTTGCACCCTAATTGTCATAGAAAAGAATGAGAGACAGCCTCTCTCTCTCTGTTAGAGTTCGGCATCAATCGTTTTCGTCACGACGCATCACCGTACAAGTGACAACGCTGGGTTGACGGAAATACTTTACCTGCTCCAGCCGTACTAAAGGGAAGTTAGTTGAAACTACATCATTCACACATAGATTAATTCACAAAAAGAAAAGTATGGTATTTAATAGTAGCAAGTTTGTTTTAATTTATGTTAATAATATAGACAAAGGTCATATAGTAATATAGTAAAGGTCACCAATGGCTGTAAATATTGAATGCAACTGTGTTTTGTGGGATTTATGCATTTTTAAGAACATGAAGCGCGCTAAATATCCCGGATAATGCTCTGTTTTCCGGCCATAATGTGGAATATTATCCTTCAAGTCCCTCCACAAGCGCTCAATTCTCTGCGTGTTCGCATTTGTCACAGGATCCACAAAGTTAAGGCTGTGGTTCACCGTCAAATGAGTAAACTCGCTGTTCTTATTAAAAAGATAAAAAAATCTTATATTTTTAAGACCAGAAGTATAAGTATAAGATTAAAACGAATTTATTTTTTAAGAATATATGTTCTTATTTATAGACAAAACAGTTTTAAATACTCAAGACAACAAATCTTATAATAAGAATAAACTTCTTAAAATTTTAAGAAGTATTATTCTTATTTATAGTCAAAAGAGTTTTAAATATTCTAGATAAAAACTCTTAAAATAAGATTAAACTTCTTAAAATTATAAGAAGAATTATTCTTATTTATAGACCAAAAAGTATTAAATTCCCAAGACAACAATTCTAAAATTTTAAGAAGATTAATTCTTATTTGTAAGACCCAAAATATTTAATATTTTATTCATTTTTAGGCGGTATTTCCGTTTATTTATATTTCTTCAATTACAAAATTAAATTATATTTTTGATTATAAATGCTTTTCTCGAACATATGTTTTAGAATTGTTCAATCTATATAAATGTAAAGGTGGGCTTGTAAAATCATTTATTGGTTTAAGGCATATTTCCGTACATTTGGCGCCAACTTCATATGATTGAAAATGATGATCGAACCCTTTTACATTAATTAAGTTGCAAATAATATAAATTCTTTCGTTATGAATTATAAAATAATTAATTTTATATAATTCAAAATTTATTCTTCTTATAGCTAGGTAATAACGATTTTTATACTGTGTTCCCTTATAAATAATGTCATTAGCAAATACACAACTTTCTAAATTCATGCCTTGATTTGCAAATAAAGTAATATGAGCTTTTTCGATTACATTAGAATTTCATTATCAAACAAAAATTTTGAAAACTTAATGCTTGCTTGGAATCCATTGAGTCCAAATCACTTTGACGCATATGAAAAGTAGCGCCCCACTTCTCTTTTACTTCTTCCCAATCGGAACAGTCTCTCTGTAGAAAGCTTTTTAAAAAAAATCCCATTGATGAGTCCCCCTCGACGCTTGGGGTTTTTTCAGCCTCAGACTCCTCTACAACAGTTGAGCAAACAGATGACTCATATTTTACCTTTTTGCTCCGCTGATTGCGATATCTGGCTATCAGTTTTCCTCCTGCATTGGTTCTTCCTTTTCTAGGAATAAAATAATATTCCTGTGAATGATATAAAAATATATTATAATAAATAATTATAATCGGTACTGAATTTTGAGATAGAATTTGGGGTATGTAATTAAAAAATGAACTGCGCTAATGTGTTAATAAAATTAATTTAAATCAAGTTATCTACTTCACTAGTTAAGCTGTTCATAATTTACCTTCATGGAATTTTCACTTGGAAATATGGTGCAGATTTCGTCAACTAATTTTGGAAAGTCATTTGTTCCGATGGATATATTATGGCGCACAGCGTCTTCAATAATCAGCTTGACTAAAGAATTTCTCAGAAAACTTGTCAAGTCGTTCTTCTGTTGAGCATATTCAAGCACCGTTCTGCCAATTGCGGATTCATTTAACACACAAATTAAATCCTTGATAATAAAGATTAGACTTCTGCAAACGTACATTCATAATACGAATCATAGTAGTGTACACTACTATGGTATAGCTAAAATAGTGTACACGCTTCTCATTGCACTATGTATACAAAAAAAGAAGGAGAATAGGAACACCAAAATAGGAACACTATGCGTGTGGTGTACTTGTGTTTGCTATTCACCCCAATTCTTCTATAGCATTCAAAGCGTGGTGTACATGGACTGAAATGAAGTGCATACGAAATAAAACGAAGTATATAGCGAAACGAAATAAGTGAAGTGAAACACACGCGTGCAAAAAATTTAAAAAAATTTTTTTTAATCACTAACACAACTGGGTGATTAATTAAGTTTTCATAAAAAATTTTCAATTAAAGTAAAGTATTATTTGGGCCTTTTGATTTGTTTTTTACTAAATTTCTTCAAAATTGTATTATGTTTCTTATTTCATATATGTACATACTTAGGGTAACGCTGTACACGCGCTTCATACTACTATGCACCAGTGTTGCCAGGTTTTGGGCGCCCGCATAAGCTAGATTCGGAGAAAAAATAAGCTAAAATAAGCTAAAAATAAAAAAACATGCCGAAAAACAAGCTAAATGCATTTGGAAGATAACACTCAAAATTATTGGGTTTTTATTTAAAACAAATTTGTTAAAAAATTATCTATTTCAGTATTTTCATCCTGACTTAAATATTTTTCGTTTGATTGAATCAAACTAAGGTATTTTTGTGGCAACTTGCTTCCCCATGTCTGCGCAATCCATATCTGTAAAATTAAATAATTTTATTAAAAAACATACCTTATACTTAGTATTGCATTTAAAGTTTTTAAATGCATTTTGTTGCGCAACTTTGTTTTACCCAGGTTCATTTGGCTAAAATCGCGTTCCACTTCCGCATTTGACCACGGTAGTGAAAGCATTTGAAGTGCAAACAAGGCCAGGGACTCAAATGGATGATTATTTCCAGCATCTTTGTAGGAGAGCACCTCTGCCCAAAATTTCGAGGTATCATTAATGTGCTCCCATTTAATAAGATGTATCTTATCAATTTGGAATTTAAAATGATCAACGTGTGAAACGTTATAGGAAAATAAATTGACGATCATATGAATAAATTCACGTAACAATCGGCAATAAAGAACCAGCTCCGATATTATAATGTCCTATAACATTTTAAACTTTTGACTCGTTGATGTCAAGAATTCATTTATTGTTAGAATATCTTACATGAACTTTAAAATATGCTAGATTTATGGCTATAAGCTATTTGCAAATTTTTTAAGCTATTCCGTTTTTAAATATGCTAGATCTAGCCTGAAATAAGCTAATCTGGCAACACTGCTATGCACTAGTAAATAGTAGTGTACAGTGTCTGTTCAGTGTGTACACATAGCATAGCATACGATTTTGTGTGTGCACGCGAACGTTGGAATAGGAACATTGCTATTCCTACTTTAGTGAATGCATAAAAATTGGCATTCACTATTCAGTGTTCCAAAAAACGTGCATGTTGTTTCAGCGTGAATGTTTCATTCGCCGTTTTGATTCCATTCATGCAGAAGTCTAATAAAGATAAAAAAATATTATAATTTTAGAAAATTTAACCTACAAAAAAAATATTCTTACTCGTTGTAGCACTCTTGAGGTGAAGTCGGATATTCCCGATACCGACGAGGGACATTTGTGAACAACCCAGTCAATTATCCTTGAGGGAGTTGACAATGTTTCGTCATCTATTCCGAGCTAATGAAAAAATAGACAAAAATATAAAAGACTTAGTGAGCACATACGCTAAGATAAGTATTTTCAAAATTTAGGGTATAAAATACTTTTCGTAGCAAATGTGATTGGAAAAAGTATTTCATAGTCTACTTAGGACAACACTGAATTAGACCGACTTAACAAAATTTTAGTTTGTTTTTTAATCGAATTTAAGCAAAAGTAGGCAGGCAGCTAAGCAAACTATTTAAATTAAAGTTGAACTTACTTCAGTCTTTCGCCAATGAAATAATTTTTCGCGAAATTCTATCCGAAGACCCAACGTCGGTATGGCCTCGCGCAAATCGTCCTTGTCACAATACCTTAAGCTTTCAAAAGTTATCTTGGCAGCTATTTTAAAATTAAAAAATTTATTTTTGATAAATTAGTAATTTATGAATAAAAGAGGCAACATACATATATTAAAAGAAAAAAAGCGGCAATGACACAAACACAATCAAATCAAATCAAAATTGGTCAAATTCACAAAGATATTTTGCGACACTGTGGGCATCACCGTTTTAATGTTTTTTTAGAACTTAAAAATTTTGTATGATTGATTGATTAATATATATTTAAGTACACTTTACATATATGTATACAAACAAACATTTTCATGCAAAAGTGCCCAGAAGTCACAAAACAAAACGGGTGTCGAAAAAAATGTACAGCACCAATTAAAAAAGCGCGCGTCAATATTTTTTGTGAATTTGCATATGTATTTATTTCGCTAAATTTTCATATGTATGTGTGCAGATAAATGCATATGCACCCCTTAAAATTGCATTTAATTGATTAAACACTTAAAATGATTAATTAAATTTAATTAAACACACTTTACGTATATGTATGCATACATACATTTGTATGCCAAAATTCCCAGAAATCACAAAACAAAACGAGCGTCGAAAATTTTTGCGTGCATCTACTCATGTACACATACATTTGTGCATACATACATATTCAAGTATATAAATTTTAAATTTTGTATTACATAGATTTTCACAACACTTAAAATTCAGTATGTTCAATATATTTTATAAAAAAATTCACTTTATGCACATACATACATATGTATGTGCGTGCACACACACTCACAGGTCAGAATAACTTTTTAGAATAGACAAAAAAAAAAAACGAGCACCGAAAAGTCTGTTTGCATTTTTATTGAATTAATTTTGCAAAAGTTTTTTTTTTTTTTTTTTTTTTTTTTTTTTTTTTTTAATTACGTTGGCTTTATTTATTGAATCTTCTCCAAGGGAGACTTACAATAAGTTTATCAAATCTTATATTTAAAGCTTAACTAACAGTCATGTTGACTTAATATGAACTACGGTGCCCCAAGTGTTTATTGCTGGGCTGGAAGGTCGTTTCGTTGAAGACGGGTTCGACTGCAAACCCGAGTTAATTGCCGAGCAAGTGGATTGGGGTGCAGGGATAACTTAATGTTGTAGCTCGCCTTTTGTCGTGCTATCTCATCTTTAACGTATATAACGTTCAAATCTCTATGAATGTTGTCGTTTCGAACATACCACGGTGCCCCAGTGATAGTCCTCAAGATTTTCGATTGTACTCGCTGGATGATATCAATATTGCTACTGCACGCGTTTCCCCATAGCTGCGAGCCGTAGGTCCACACTGGTTTTATGGTGGAATTGTAGAGTAGGACCTTGTAGTCCAAGCTGAGAGGAGATCGGTGGTTTAAAAGCCAATAAAGTTTATTGGCTTTCAGTTTAATCTGCGTTTTCTTTGCTTCAATGTGACGACGCCAGGTGAGCCGCCTATCAAGGTGAACGCCAAGGTACGTTACTTCTTTGGCTTGTGGAAGTTGCCTATTAGAGAGTGTTAACGGAGGAAAAAAGTTGAAAACAATTCTTATTAACACTCACCTTTCAAATAGTCATATACGTTCTCCATCCCGAATGTTTTAAGCAGAGCCACTATTTTTTCTTCTTCAGCTTCCATGTTTTAACACTCCCAAACACTTGCACTCAATATAAAACAAATAGCACTGATGCTCGATCACCCTATTTTGCGCAAATTCAGCTACGACTGTTCTTTTCGTTACTGGCAAGAAACTACGCGCAAAGCATACATGAAAAGCAACGGTTTTTCGTCTTAGTGGTGAACAGATACCGCGTGTATCGTGATACAGAAATGCGTGTCACGAGTACAAGAGCGTGTGAGCACGAGTTTAAACAAAATAATTTACTACCAACCAGTCGTGATTGAACGTGACTCAAAAATTTCGCTATGGGCTTTCTCTAAGAATTGTCATCTACCGACGC
Organism: Drosophila phalerata; assembly: GCA_951394115.2. Taxonomy (NCBI): domain Eukaryota; kingdom Metazoa; phylum Arthropoda; class Insecta; order Diptera; family Drosophilidae; genus Drosophila; species Drosophila phalerata. The sequence goes on along the minus strand of OX596005.2, from coordinate 4,678,296 downwards.
AAAAGATGACGCTTGAATATGACAATAAAGTAGTAACGTAGGAAATTCGATTTAAAAATCGATAATTTTAAAATGTAATATCTTTATGTATGTACGAATATATGCATATTTTTATAAAACATTACAAACCAATTAATCGGGTTTTGCAAAAATAAATTGTAAACATATGTTATACATATCTATATATATAAAATAATGTATATATCTACATACACATCACAAAATAATATGCAATGTAGTTATGTACATATGTTTGAATTTACATATGTATGTATGTATGTAAGTACATATTTTGCCTTAAAAATTATTGGCTTTCACCACTAAACAAAAAACGTATAATTTTATTTAGTGCTGTAAAACATAGATTGTACTAATATGTCATTGTACTAGTATGTATAAATTCTACAATCGATGTTTTACAGCTCTACAATAAATAACTACATTGCATATTATTTTGTGCTACTTACAAACATACATATGTATATATATGTACAATGTACATACATATATGTAAATGCATGAACAAATCTTCATATGCATTATTATGTGTATATTGCTGCCTCTCAACCTCCTTTTGTTAAATAATTTTTCTTTAGTCTTAGACATATTTGCAGATACATATTTTTCTTACATTTTAAGACTTTTATTCTTATTTTAAGATTTATTAGATTAATAATCTTAGCTTTAGTAATTTGGTCTTAAAATAATATTATTTTAAGATTAAAATTTTTAAGATAAATGTTCTTGATTTTAGAAGTTTTTTTTTTTTCAGTGTAGGATTTATAAAAATCCAAATTCGCAGAATAGAAAAGTATGGTATTTAATAGCAACAATTTTGTGATATAAATATTTAAACTAACTATTTCCAAATAGAAAGCAATGCTATTAACAAACAAATTATGCATCTCAAGTTAAATGACATCCCATTGAGCCCATAAAATATGCTATCAATAGAGATGTAGGAGCTATTCACAATTAACAGAAAAATGCATAAGAATGACTAGATAGTAGGTTATAAATTAACTAAAACTAATAAATAGATGTATATACTAATGTAATTAATGCATTATATAGCAGTGAATTATGTTTTGGCCCAAGAAAGACAAACAAAACAAATCCTAGAGAAAAACTAGACAATGGGTAACCATATTAAAGTCTTGCTAGCCAAAGCAAACTATCGAAAGTTTAAAAGGAACCATTGATAGGTTAACATAAACCAACAAAAGATTCAAAGGCAAGGATAGCTAAGAGACCCTATACAGGTACAAAAAGAGACAAAAAGACAAAAACTCACCCCATCTCATTAAGAAAACTAAAGATATTATAGATAGCATACCAATATTCAATGAAGGTAATACTTTACTTTAGCGGCCTGTCCTCAGAATTAAGCGAAAAAAATACTCTCCATGGACCGCGATTTTCTAAGAATTTACGTGAAGAAATTAATTGGCGGTCGGCCATGGTTCTCTTGTAATTTAATTTCAAAGTTGCGTGTTTTGCTATAAAAAACCTAGTAGGCTTTTCAATATTTTCCCATAAAATTGAAGTAGGCTATTCAAAAGTGTTTTGCTATAAAAAAACAAGTTGGCTTTTCAATATTTTCCAATAAAACTGAGGTAGGCCTTAAAATTTTTGACAAAATTGCAGTTATTCATTTAATGTATTAGAAAATGGACGTGTGTAATAACTGTATATTATCTTTCGGAAGTTTTTTGGAAAAGGATGCAGAATCCATGCTCCAATTTCTACAAAAACACGATGTGATTTTAAGGGAGCGGAAGTGTCCAAAATGCAGTAATCCGGCAAATATTGTCTTTGACAATGGTGATCTGCCGTTTTGGAGATGCCGGCGCTCCGTCAAAGGGCCTGCATTAAATAAAAAAAAGAGGATTAGCATGCAGTGCGACTTTAAGGCAAGTATTTGAGCTATATTTTGATATTAATTACATTGCTTTTTTAGGAAAGTGCATTGAATGGCACTTTCTTTGGAAAGGCACTTGTCCCATTTAAGGAGGTATGCAAATTTATTGTGTGGGAGCTGACAGGGTCAACATATAGCTTCTTGGAGGAGGAGCTCGGATGGTCATCCAAGACAGTGGGTGATTGGAAGAGCTTCATCCGAGAAGTTTATATCGACTGGTCTGTAAAAAATGTGAAGCGCGTCATCGGTGGCATTGGCAAAACTGTCGAAATTGACGAAACGAAGATTGGTCGACGTAAATACAATTGCGGCCGAATGATTGATGGACAGTGGGTATTCGGCGGAATTGAGCGGGAGTCGGGCGATTTTTTTTTAATTCCAGTTGAGGACCGCTCTAAAGAAACCCTGATTCCTCTCATCGTGGAAAACGTCGCAAGTGGAACGACCATTGTTTCTGATTGCTGGAAGGCGTATGATTCTTTGAAGAACAGCGAGTTTACTCATTTGACGGTGAACCACAGCCTTAACTTTGTGGATCCTGTGACAAATGCGAACACGCAGAGAATTGAGCGCTTGTGGAGGGACTTGAAGGATAATATTCCACATTATGGCCGGAAAACAGAGCATTATCCGGGATATTTAGCGCGCTTCATGTTCTTAAAAATGCATAAATCCCACAAAACACAGTTGCATTCAATATTTACAGCCATTGGTGACCTTTACAAACCAAAACATGATGATGATGACACTGAAAACAAAATTTGAATAGCCTACTTCAATTTTATGGGAAAATATTGAAAAGCCTACTAGGTTTTTTATAGAAAAACACACAACTTTGAAATTAAATTACAAGAGAACCATTACCGACCGCCAATAAATTTCTTCACGTAAATTCTTAAGAAATCGCGGTCCATGAAGAATAATTTTTTGGAGAATATTGGAGGACAGGCCGCTAAAGTAAAGTATTACCAAAAAACATTTAATTTCAATTGTAATGTGAAGAATTTTGAGAGCAAGGCTAACTTTGTTTAAAACAAATTCATACAGCTGATCATTTGAAATTGTCAAAGTGACGGGAGAGTCGCAGACTAGTATAAAATATTACTTATATACATGGACATAAATAAATATAGATTTTCATATTTATATATAGACCCGGAAGGGTTCGCAATATGCATCAGCCTATTGCATTGATACATATAAACGTGGGGAAACAAAGCATACAAATAGGTGGACCATAAGGGTCAGGAATGCTTTGAATCAGGTACACCGCTTGCGCCCTTACATGAGGTCCACGCGCTGCTTAGGTCGTCTGCTGAGGCAAGCAAAAGAGCAACAAGCCAGGCAGAAAATAATCACTTTAATGAAAGAATCAGTAACAAAATAGAATGCACAAGATGGGTCAACAACTGCAGCCAGGTCACAAATAATTAATGCTACATTTTTGATCAATCAGCCTAGAGAAATATTTGCAGTGTATTAGCAGAAAGAAATATATCAATAGCCTATCTTGTCTAGCATACAAAGTGCAGGAAAAATAGAGCAGAAAAACATAAGCTAGCTAAATTCATTCACAAATAAAAGAAAAGTATAGTATCTATTTCCTAATAAAAAAAACAAAGCATACAAATTATGTATTCCAAGTTAAATAATATCCTATAGAGTCCATAAAATATACTATCGATAGATATGCAGAACGTGCTATTCACAACTAATAGAAAAATGTATAAGAGTTGGCTAGAAAGTTAGTTGAAACTACATCATTCACACATAGATTAATTCACAAAAAGAAAAGTATGGTATTTAATAGTAGCAAATTTGTTTTAATTTATGTTGATAATATAGACAAACTATTACCTAATAAAAAGTTATTAATATACAGATTATTAAACCTACTTAAGTAATATCTAGTAGAATTTATAAAGTGTCCAAATTCGCAGAATAGAAAAGTATGGTATTTAATAGCAACAATTTTGTGATTTAAATAATTAAATAAACTGTTTCCTAATGAAAAACAAAGCATACAGATTATGTATCCCTAGTTAAATAATATCCCATAGAGTCCAATAGATATGCAGAACGTGCTATTCACAGCTAATAGAAAAATTTATAAGAGTGGCTAGAAAGTTAGTTGAAACTATATCATTCACACATGGATTAATTCGCGGAAAGAAAAGTATGGTATTTAATAGTAGCAAATTTGTTTTAACTTAGGTTAATAATATAGACAAACTATTACCTAATAAAAAGCTATTAATATATAGATTATAAGTGGATTGTTTAAACTTGTATAAGTCGACTGTTTCAACTTATATAAGTCGACCGTTTCAACTTACAGCAGTCGACTGTTTGGTTTTTTGCTTCGACTTAGACTTGAGATATTTAAACAGTCGAAGCAAAAGCAAAAGCAAAATTATTATAAGTCATAATAAGTTTTTCAAAAACTGTTTAAACTGTTTTTGCTTTTGCTTCGACTTCACATATTTTCAAAGTCGAAGCAAAAGCAAATGAAATATAACTTATTGTAAGTTTTTAAACCCTGTCTTTTATAGTCTCTGGACGGACAGTCAGACTCACATGGCTATATCGACTTGGCTGTTAATGCTGATCAACAATATATATACTTTATGGGGTCGGAGATGACTCCTTTTCCCTGTTACATTCATTCCAACGAACACAATATACCCTTTTACTTATTTTTTAAGTAACGGGTATTCAATGTAACAATTGTTTTCACTTAATGTTTTGTAGATGCTTACTCCACATTTACATTTGATATGACTACGTTTGTAAGAGTCCCAACCAATGCCATACGTAGTAGTAGTAAATAATTCTTTATTCTTGGCATGGCTTTATGTTGGCCGTTAGCCCACACAGAACATATAAAATATTTAAGTTAGTATTAACATTTGTTTTTAAACAAGTCGCTTAATTAAATGGGTACTTTTCAGCCTTACATTCTTGTTTACATTATCGTACTTAACACTAAAACGTTATTTACATTATACATACATTTTTTTTCTTTATATTTTATTGCTATATATTTTAAAAGGACTCAGATACTTTTGTATTTCATCGTCTGCGATACATACTGCACAAGAAAAGGGCAGTGAGCACCATTGAGAATGTCTCGTAGTTCATGTCCTGCTGTTAATTGTGAATTTACGAACAATTTTACCCTTAGCTACGCCAGTATAGGACAAATTGCGCAAAAATACAATATATTGGATATACATTTAAGACCTATATGTTCATTAAAACAATTGTATTCATATAGTCTAAGTCTGAGTGTTGTATAAAACTCCCGTGTGCTGCTTTGATGTGTCTATTCTATATATCATTCTCGCGATTTGTTGTTTATATCTAGTAGCATCCTAGTCTGATCGTTTAAATCCAGGTCAACCTCGTAAAAGTCTGCAGGCGGCATCCAATGCTCGAAACATTGCGATCTTGTCCGAAAAATATATCTTGCTACAGAAAAGAGCGCTCTATTCTCCGATAAGTTAAGACATATATCCATAAATGTAAAATTTAAATGGATTGTATATTCAAAAATAGATGGTAGGCCGGTTTCCAAGTAGATGGCATAGTCTGGAATATTCATTGGCAAACGGAATATTTTCTTAACAAAAAAGCGCAGGAGCAATTTGATCTCATTATAGCGCAGATATATCAATACTTGGGCGGCATAAAAAATTATGGCCCTTGCTGTTGCATTAAACATTTTATACTTTGTGCTAGCCTTCACGTGTTTTTTACTCAATAGATTCTCCATGTACTATTCAAGGCTATTTTTAAATAACGAAGTTTCTGGTGCAGATGATTCGTAAGCGACATATTCGATGTAAGCAGTATGCCCAAGTATTTGGTACTCTTTGACAATTTCTAGTGATTTTTCACCTAAATGCCATTCCCCTGACGTCTCGAACACATTAAACTTTAGATTATTCCGTGTTTATCCTGAGATTCTAGATGCTGCAGTAGTTGTTTGTTGCACTTATCATAATTTGAAGAAAGCTTGGTGTGCTCACTAGTATGACCATATCATCTGCGTACATAAGTATTTTATACCAGATTTAGACAGCCACATTATTGTCGTAGGTGCGGAAAAATGATGCAGAGCGCTTACATTGAAAGATGCGACACGAAAATAGACCAACTTCGTGCTCATTCGGCGACCAAAAAACACTCAAAAAGCCGCACCGTTTGCTCAAAAAAATAAGAGTAATTTTCCTCCGGAGCATAACATTCAAGTAGCTGAACAGGAGGCGGCATTTGCCATGTTTATCGCCCAGCATTCTGCCATTGCTCCAGTTGGCCATTTGAGTGAGCTGTGCAACAATCAATTTTGCGCTAAAAGTGTGCACCAACTAAAACTTCACCGTACCAAATGCACCAGCATAATTAAAAGCGTTCTGGCAGCTCATTTCAATGAAGACCTTCGCAATTCCAAATTCAGCTTATTGCTTGTTGAAACGACTGGCATATCCACAACAAAATTACTCGGTTAGTTGTCATATTATTTTTATAAGTACCTATATTAATAGCACAAGTTATAATGATTTTTTATGTTTTAGGTATTGTCATCATTTATTACAGCACTCAGAGGTCTGAGATAACATCAACCTTACTATCGTTGGTAACAATTGATAGTGGGGATGCAATTTCTATTGCAAGTAGCATACATGCCGAACTACTCCGACTCAAATTGCCAATTAGGAATTTAGTAGGCATTGGTACTGACAATGCTAGTGTCATGGTTGGCAACAACAAAAGTGTGTACACAGAGCTGAAGAAGTTTGTCCCTTCCTTAATTCTAATTAAGTGTGTATGTCACTCGGTGCAACTGGCAGTAAACGCCGCTTCTAATCTTGAATTACCTGAATCCTTGGAATACATTGTAAGCGAGACGTACGCTTGGTTTTCCAAAAGCAGCGCTAGGCAAATTGCATATAAGAAATTATACGAATGCATCAATAACGATCAGGTAAAGCATCTCGTTTCTTATGAAATTTTATTGTTTATACGTTAACATTTTTTATGTGGTTTTTTACAGAAGTAGATATGTCTTCGTCAAATACTAAAATGTACTAATAAATGTTTGTATATGTCATGTGTCGATGTGGTTGTTCTCAAATTTTATTGTATTCTTTATTGTATACATTACTAAAGGCACATCTTTAAATTCCAAGAGTTTGCGACACTAGGTGGCTTTCCATTGAAGGTGCAGTCACTCGAATCCTAGAGCAATGGACTGAGCTAAAGATGCGTTTTGCCCTGGCTGCTTCAAAAGAGAAATGCCACAAAGCTAGAATTCTCAAAGACTTGTACGATAATGAAATAAATCATTTGAATTTATTATTTTTGAGACCAGTTCTGGCTGAAATGCAGCATAGTAACAAAAGCTTTCAAAGCAATTCTGCGAATCCCACAAAGCTTTTGGCTGATCTCATTTTTGCTATCAACTCATTGAAGTCGAAAGTTATAGCCCCAAATGCCAAAGTTGACATTTTAACAGAGGACTTTTCACTAAACGTTCAAAATGATCTATTCCTTGGATTCGAGTTCGAAAGAAAAATGAAAGCTATGCAAATCAATAGCTCGGAGGAAGGACTTATCCGCTTGACTTGCACAAATTTTGTTGTCGAGCTTATAAATCAACTAAAGCGAAGGTAAGGAACTACTCGATTTGATTATTCATAAAGCAAAAATGAAAAAGCGCTATTGATTTTTTTTAATTTTAGATTGCCGGAGAAGTTCGAAATTTTGCAGAAAATTAATCTTTTTTCAGTTGACAATTGCTTACGCGCTCAAAAATCGTCAAGTACAGAGATTTTGGAACATTTTAAATTCAAAAGTTCTGAAATTGAGAAGATTTTATTGCAGTACAACAATATACATTTGATAAAGTGGCAAAATATTGACGATACGGTTCAGTTTTGGGCCGAAGTAACTAAACATGTGGACTCGGTCGGAAACAATCGGTTTTCAGAGCTAGCCTCTTTTGCCATTACACTACTTTCATTGCCTTGGTCTAATGCATATGTTGAGCGTGTGCTTAGCCAAGTTTCTATAAATAAGACAAAATTACGCAACTCCTTGCAAGTAGAGACGTTAAACGCTATTTTGTCTATCAGGTAACTTCTAGATTTGTTTGAATTCATAACTTAAATACTCCAATCTAACATTTTTATACCCTGAGCCCATTAAAAATGGGCAAAAAAGGGTATAATGCATTTGGCAGAATGTATGTAACAGGCAGAAGGGGGCGTGGCAGACCCCAAAAAGTATATATATTCTTGATCAGGATCAACAGTCGAGTCGATTGAGCCATGTCCGTCTGTCTGTCCGTCTGCTTGAACGCGTCGATCTCAGAAACCATAAGAGCTAGAGACTTCAAACTTGGTATGTAGGTTCCTGGATACCGTACGCAGATCAAGTTTGTTTTTATTTTTGGATCGGACAACTATATCATATAGCTGCCATAGGAACGATACATCGAAAATGAAGTTTTTGTATGAATAGCTTCTTTAATTTTTGAGATATCTCAACCAATCTCACACGATATATATTTGGGGCGGTATTATACATTCTGACCAAATTTGGTCCAAATCGGCCCACTATATCATATAGCTGTCATACAGTCGCTCTGCCGAAAATCAAGTTTTAGTATGAAAAAGTTTTTTGTTTTTTTGAGATATCGTAACCAAACTGATAGAATATGTATCTGGGCTGGTATTATACATCCTGACCAAGTTTGGTCCAAATCGGCCTACTATATCATATAGCTGTCATACAGACGCTCTGCCGAAAGTCAAGTTTTAGTATGAAAATGTTTTTTGTTTTTTGAGATATCTTAACCAAACTTATAGAATATGCATTAATGTTGGTTTTGTACATTCTGACAAGATTTGGTTCAGATCAGTTCCATATATCATATAGCTGCCATAGGAATAATTGGTCAAAAAACCAACATTTATAAAAGAGTACCTGGTTTTCCTTAGATTTGGACTACGCCGCCACAGACAATGTTGCAACGAATATAAAATTCCCCAAAAATATTTGACATTGATTGGAACGTCCTCAATATATTGCAGCAAGACTGATGACGAGGAAGATATTGACGAGACCTTAAAATTTTTGTCTTAATTACTCAATTGTTCCGATTCTGCACATAAAAACTTAAAAAAAATTTGAATTAGTGATTTGTCCTATTTTTCTGTCGCTTTTAAAAATTTTTGTCCTTTTTTCAGGGTCTGTCTATCCTGAATTTCTTATCGACTTATGGCAGCACTGCGTTTCATACTAAAATCAAGTACATTTTGGGATATTTATTTTTCACTGTCGCAGCTTAGAATTCTCAACTGGTTCTAGCGACGCAAATATGACGTTAGGCTTGGATAGCTGGTAAAATCAGCACCTATTCCGAAAGGTCGCTAACCAACTAAACACACCATTATTAAATGGCATTTAATTTAAGTATTTTGCTTGATTTTAGAATTCATACTAGTGGATGTTTTAAGTTAAGTTTATTTACGAATATCGAACTTAAAACAAGATTTTTGTTCTCAACTTTATAAATTCCGAACTAAGACAGCTTTTAAGATCGTTTGTACTTGAAAATGGCCTGTTGAAGTACGAAAATCTTGATTTTTTTTCTGAGTGTATGTATTTCTTATACAAGTTAACACATAACACTTAATATAGGATATTTCATAAGTTTATAATCAACCCTCGCTATCGCGTGCTTCATAAGTTGAGGAACAGCCCTCGCAATTGCGACACTGCATACTTTGTATCAGCGCGCTATAGCTGCAATGGTCAGCGGCGGTAACCGGACACTTTTGTTTTGCTGCAAGAGTTTCCGTTATTGCCTAAGATTTTGCTGAGTCGGCTTGCCGACCATGACATTGTGGCGTGATGCGAGTTTTGGCTTAGCTTAAGTGAAATATTCTGTGTATTAAGAAATCAGTTTTGAATTCAGCGCTCTTCCAATAAGTCGCTTAAATAAATATTCAACTCCGGCACTTGGCTGTTAAATAATTTGTTTTATTGTCTGAGCCCAAGGCCAGCAATAAGAGGCACAGTCGCTTCTCAACCTAATCTTCAGCCACTACAGGACTGGAAGGATATTAATTTACATACGTAGGTATTGAATATACAGGGGTGGTCAAAGGTATTTACACAAAACTAAAGTTAAATTTTTTCGCTACTTCAAGTTACTCCATTAACATTTTGGTATCAATGGAAAGGTCTTCTAAATACCGTTTGAATGATACACACCTTTTCTTAACCCATTGAAATTTTTGAATTTATGTAAAATTTTGGTTTTTGACTTTTTTTCTAGGGCTTCAACAGAAAATGTTTAGATGCAAAAAGTTGCTTCAAACAATTCTGATAGTGACTGCAAAAACAAATTTCCGAAAAACTTTATCTCGCCGATATGATCTGAGGTGATAAGCCGCCAGTGTGCTCGCAGCCTTAGATTACTGACTGTAATCGCTGAGATTGACGTCTCAATGTTCTCAAAATAGATCTTTCGCTTGTTGAAGCAGAGTGTTTTGTACGCAGGACGTTGACTCTGATACGAATCCTTACTTTCCTGAATAGTTTGATGTCTGAGATGTTTAAGCAGTAGCATTACCCTTATCCTCGCTGAATCACAATCCGCATCATACCAAGGTTGTTTAAAATTTGTACATGATGGCCTCTGCATAAAAGTTGCTGCCTCGATAATTGCCTTGTGAGGTGGTCTGTGTTATTATCAGTTGCACATCGAGTAATTTGCCAATCAAGATTGGTAGCGAATCTATCCTTTTTCTACTTATCCACCGTAGCTTAGGAAGCAATCGCGTGATTTAAAAAAAAAATAAAATTTGGTCTGCAGCGCCCAGTACTTACAGCACACACACTTCACGAGCATTACAATCTTATAAATCCTACTCCAGTAGTCTTCCAACTTCTTTTGGAATTGGAACTTTGCCAATTATCTAATATAATGACCCTTTTTCATAACAAGTTTTTTCAATTGAGATTATTCAAAAAGCAAACTCACAAACTCATAATGTACATGTACTTGGTCATAATATGACTATATCATAGAAAAATTGTGTTGATAAACCGACCATAAGAGTGACAAGTTGCACAAAGCAAGAACAAAAATGTCTATTTTGTATGGAAACTTTAACCCTCTAATACCCAAGAGTGCCTCAAGGAACTGATTATATAATTTGTATTATCTTAAAAACGTGAAGCTTTTTAGTCATTTGAAATATAGTTGTCAGTTGGAAATGAACATGTGAATTTATGAGCAGAAGCTTTAAAAGCTCTCCGAAGCTTTATAACGGGGTTCTTTCGTGTTGTACATAAGCATCATGCTTTCGCACGCAAAAATTTTGATGTGTTTCGTATTGTGTTTTGGTTTATTAATAAAAGTGAAATAAATACAAAATCAGCCAAATAAAAATTGTTGTTATTGAAGGTAAGATATTATATGATCCAAAAATCAAGTATGCAAATTTATAAAAATACTAGTGCGTTGAAGCGGTGAAATTGTGATGAGTATCTTGAGGCTCCTTAGGACTCCACTAGATGCTTACGCCGATTGAGTTAGCTTCGGCGGCGGCGTAGAGACCAGAAAGAACCGGCGGCGGCGTATACAGTTAAAAATGAAATTTTAAATATTTTATAAGTATTTAATAAAGATAAAAATTGTTTTAAGCTTGTAAAAGCCATTCATCGACTTTTTCAATTTAATATGTCTTACTTTAACAACTTACATTCTCTTAATTTCATCCACTTAAAAAAAATTTCATAAAAATATTGTTTAAAATAGTGATGTAAAAATATATCGAAATGTCGACAACTCGATTTTCGCTGAAGCGATTATCGAGTCGTTTAACTCGATATTGCCAATATTCACTTACATTGACAATACCTATATACATATGGGTGATTATTTAACTTAGCGGTCTCTAATATTTTACTTAAATTTTTAGGGTTCAAAGCCTGAAGATCTTATGCTGGAGCAATTTTGAAAGGCTAAATTCAAAGTCTGCAAAGTGCAAGCGTTGAGGTAAGGTGTTGCAAGCAACAGGCAACACGTCCAATATGATTGCGCATTTAAATCGAGTGCATAAAGTGACAAGCCTAGAGGAGCCTCTGGCTGCAACCCGTTTGCTAAATGGAAAACATATTTCGCCATCAAAACAGAAGGAAACTGAAAAAGCTGACGTTCCTGCACCTGCTAAGGGTGCACTTGAAGGTCCAATTGTTAAATCGTTTGAAAACGCAATTTCATCAATTTCTTTCAGACATTTTTTGAGCAATGCGCATTTTAGTATACTTGCCATTTTGGCGAAATACACATGCATAAAACAACGTGGCAGCTCTTGTACATTCTAATATAAAATATGGCATCGCTTAAGAAATCGTTGCTAACTTTAATTAGCGCGCGGCCCAAGTTGCACAGTATTACAGAATATAGACCTTAATTTTACTAATATTTTTCTGCAGCCCTCATCAATTTTTTTCAGACAGTTTTTGAGAAATTCGCATTTTAGTATATTTGCCATTTTGGCGAAATATATATGCATAAAACACCGTGGAAGCATTGTGTATGTCCATATGTAAATGAAGGCTGCCAGATCGATGCACATTGTCGTGGTCTTTTCACTTATTATGAATGAGAATTACCAAATTTTTACATTTTTGTCATTATTAATACAATATATTTATGTTAAGCAGGCATTTTCTAAGTAAATAGCATAATGTATATTGACGCATTGCCACCGTATGTTAATGTTGGCTGCCAACCTGATTACTTTCGCTAATATGCGTCGGTATAAAACTAGGTGGCAACCTGGCACATAACGGAACTTTACAGTTATATTTCGAAGAAGTGTGTGACGCCAAACAAAAATACAAAATGCCTCGAAACAATAATAACAATATTGCCGCCCTTAGGGCAATTCAACAAAATTTAAATATGAATATTCAGGCGTTGGAGGTCAATTCGCCACCGACATACCATGGCCTCAAAAACTCGATAAAACAAGTAAAAGAGGAACAGAAAAAAATTTAAAAAAATGTAATAAATCTACAGACTGTGGTGCATCCGCAGCAACAACAACTGGATGGCATTGTACAGTACCTTAATCTGCTGCTAATTGTTCCGGAGCAGCCGGTGCTCCAGCATCTAGTACTGCAGCAGCCGGTGGTGCACCACCCGGTGCCTCGGCAGCTAATCCTGCAGCAGTCGGTGCCTCAGGAGCTTAACCAGCAGTAGCCGGTGTCGTCACACCCGATGCAGCTGCATCCAGAACAAACTCTGTGGCGGCAGCCACAACAACATTGATTTTCGTTTTTTCTTAATTTTTTTACTTTTTTTTTATTTATTACCCTAAGGTAAGTTAAGTAATTCATTTTGAAATTTTTATTTAAACACTTATTACTTTTACTGCTTTCTCCTTTGGACTCACAGTACTTAATGCAAAACGATTTATTCCTGTAGCTGCTCGCCCACAGCGATTGGATCGGTGAATTGTTCCTTATGAATATTAAGCTGCCGGTCTTAAACCCTAGTTAGCAGTCTTGTTAATAACATATTAATTTTGCTGTTTTGCAGAGCAACAATTGAGGATAGGCTACAACTAAGAAGTGTAGCACTTTGAAATACATTTTTTTATATTTTTAATTTTTAAGTTTGCTAAAATAAAGCAACAGCAAGAGAATCCTCCAGCTGCTCCAACTCTAGCGATGGCATTGATTCCGTCATCTCGGATCTGGCCGAGGAAGCCAACAGCGGTGGTAGTAACAGTTCCAGCAGTCTTCTCAAGGCCAGCAAGCGACGCATGTCTAGTTCCGGGCAGCGGTAAATAGAGTTTAGTTATATTTATAAGGAACTTTATTTATATGTATATTATATTATATGTATTCTCCTGGCATGAACATAACGCACTAGTTGAAGTAAAAAAGTTAATCTTTTCGCTAATTGTTTTTCGTCACTTTCGGTTGGGGCAATTATTTCTTTTTTTCTTTTTTAGTGGCTTCTCGGTGTTCTCATTCGGTTGGCCGTTGAAGTAACGCTTGGGTAAGCTGTGTTCGCGTTGTTCCCGCTTCAATTCCTGAAGTGTGCAGATCCGCAAGCAAAAATCTTTCAGCAGCAGCTTGAAATCCTCTAGCAGTGTATCCCTACTCACGTAGACCTTTCCGCCGGAACAGGCACCTGAATTAAATAAACTTTGTAATTTAACTCTTTTCCGCTCCACCATTGAGGTAGAGTTAACAGATCGTTTTTTTTAGTGTGGTATCCCCAGTAGTCCTAATCCACAACACAAACTTTTGTGTATTTTCTTAAATACATTAAATATTATATTATATAAATATAAGTGCAAAATATACTTCAATGTATAAATATATGTCGGTGATTCATTTCCGTATTCAATTGCTACGTTTTCAGCCATTTCGATAATGTGCAGTGCGTCTCTCCGTCTAGTGACTTTCAATGCGCAGGTTAAGTGACTTGCGCCTTTCTTCCTCTTTTTGTATATGACAAGACCAATAAAATCTGACACTCACAGAGAGCCACACTCGATGACAGCACCAGCTGTCATCCCACATTGTCCGAGCTGTTTAACAACACTAATTACGCTCTATTCAACACTAAACTATATGAAAGTGCCAACACTCAAGCTATTCATCTATTCTCCGACATATATATATATTATTCGAAAATATAAGTGCCAAACTCACATAACTTGCAAATAAAAGTTTATAAATCTGTTTTATAACATTTTTTGGTACAAAACTCACATATAAAACGATCACAATTAGAGCATCTGGATTCTGATAATGATGTATATCATACGCGCAGTGAAGACATAAATCATTTAAAGAATCTCAAAATTTGAGAATTTTATCAAACATTTCGCTTCTGTATAAGTCATTAGACTTTAAATTTGTAAGTGAAACGTTCGACACATACGATTCTGCAAGTTGTAAAATTAAAATTCCGCAATTGTTATTATCAAAATGCTTATCATGTTGAATTGAAACCACTGAATATTATTGGATTTATCAATAAAATGTCCAATAATATTGGTCCAAAATGGCGCGTACACAATATACTTATTTAGAATTAAGTCCAACATTTTTGGACACAAATAAGTATTCAATGTACAGAAGATGCTCTTATTTTGTGACACGAGTTCCTGTACTTCTGTACGTATTTTTTGAAATTTAACTCTAAATGGACTTTTCCAGCAATAGACTGCAATGTTTGATCTTTAATAACATTGGTAGTCTCTGCCAATATTATATTATCCATTAAGTTAAGTGTGGATGGCTGCTCAGAATAATTTGAAAAATAATGAATAGCATCCTCCCCATTTTTATCAATATTTGGGGAAAGAAGTATGATTGCAATATATTTGAACCATTCTTCTAAATCTCGAGCATTGTTTATTGAGTAAGCACAACCCAAAGCGTTTCTTAAAAACTTTCTAAGTTCAATATTGTTCAAGCCAACAACTTCTTCAATATTACAACACATAATTTTGCAGTAATGGCTTGTACAAAATTGAACACAGACTTTGGACAAAGTGCCACTCATATTATAAACGAAATTATAACAAGTTTCGTTATATGTCGCAAGATCTATGTTAACTTTGTAATTTAACTTTTTCCGCTCCACCATTGAGGTAAAGTTAACAGCGGGTTTTTTTTTAGTGTGGTATCCCCAGTAGGCCTAATCCACAACACAAACTTTTGTATATTTACTTAAATACATTAAATATTATAGTATATAAATATAAGTGCAAAATATATTTCAATGTATAAATATGTATATTATATAAATATATTATTCGAAAATATAAGTGCCAAACTCACATAACTTGCAAATAATAGTTTTTAAATTTGTTTTATAACATTTTTTGGTACAAAACTCACATATAAAACGATCACAATTAGAGCATCTGGATTCTGATAATGATGTATATCATACGCGCAGTGAAGACATAAATCATTTAAAGAATCTCAAAATTTGAGAATTTTATCAAACATTTCGCTTCTGTATGAGTCATTAGACTTTAAATTTGTAAGTGAAACGTTCGACACATACGATTCTGCAAGTTGTAAAATTAAAATTCCGCAATTGTTATTATCAAATTGCTTGTCATGTTGAATTGAAACCACTAAATAATTTTCTTCTGGCTTCAAACGTTCCAACATTTTGAGATAGTATTTCAAACACACTAACCCAATTTGGTTTCCCAAATGGGTCTAAAAAGACTATCTCGGTTTTCTTTTGATTAATAAATAGTATATAAAAATGATTCCGGAAACAATGAGGTATTATTAAATTGGTATTATTATATAAACCACTTTTAATAACCTCCTCATTATTGAAGAAATTTTCATTGAGTTGACAAGGCAAGTTTATAAAAGACTCATCCCCATTTTCGTATAAAATGGCTGTTAGACAAACATCGACAATAAAATTTGTTAGCCATTGTCAGCCGTTTAACGAAAATAAATTTTTTATAGTTATGTGATACATAAAGGCAGGTGAATTGGTGCCAGCATGTACACATGAAAACAATGTTTCACAATTTAAAATGTAAAGTTCTGAACTATTGTTTAACTTGCTATGCTTTTTTAAAGTGGACAAATATTCCTTATATTTAAATTCCATTTTAAAAGCATTCTTGCCCTCCATTGCAGTGTAGGAATGGTCGTGGACTTTTAATGCCTCATGATTTTCTTGGATTTTTATTAATCCAGAAAAATCACTTTTAAACATACCTACTTTTAATCTTTTGCTTAGCGATTTTTTCCAACTTTCCTTATGCTTTGAAAGCTTTCGCTTGCACGACATTTCATCAAAATCTTTTGTAGATTTCGATATAAAATGTTTTTCTCGAGGTCTCACAACCATTTCATTAAATGGTTGCAAAACTTCAGGCTTAGCAAGTTCAACTTGTCTGCAAATTGACTTTGAAAAGTCATTAAGCTGGCAAATAAATCGTCCTAGCTGTAAGCCATGTTTGTTATTCGTTTTAATAACACTATGCTTAAGTGTTCTGAAAAACGATTTTACCGGAGCATTTCTGGGCCTTTTATTGGATTTATCAATAAAATGTCCAATAATATTGGTCCAAAATGGCGCGTACTACACAATACGCACAATATACTTATTTAGAATTAATTCCAACATTTTTGGACACAAATAAGTATTCAATGTACAGAAGATGCTCTTATTTTGTGACACGAGTTCCTGTACTTCTGTACGTATTTTTTTAAATTTAACTCTAAATGGACTTTTCCAGCAATAGACTGCAATGTTTGATCTTTAATAACATTGGTAGTCTCTGCCAATATTATATTATCCATTAAGTTAAGTGTGGATAGCTGCTCAGAATAATTTGAAAAATAATGAATAGCATCCTCACCTTTTTTATCAATATTTGGGGAAAGAAGTATGATTGCAATATATTTGAACCATTCTTCTAAATCTCGAGCATTGTTTATTGAGTAAGCACAACCCAAAGCGTTTCTTAAAAACTTTCTAAGTTCAATATTGTTCAAGCCAACAACTTCTTCAATATTACAACACATAATTTTGCAGTAATGGCTTGTACAAAATTGAACACAGACTTTGGACAAAGTGCCACTCATATTATAAACGAAATTATAACAAGTTTCGTTATATGTCGCAAGATCTATGTTAACTTTGTAATTTAACTTTTTCCGCTCCACCATTGAGGTAAAGTTAACAGCGGGTTTTTTTTTAGTGTGGTATCCCCAGTAGGCCTAATCCACAACACAAACTTTTGTATATTTACTTAAATACATTAAATATTATAGTATATAAATATAAGTGCAAAATATATTTCAATGTATAAATATATATATTATATAAATATATTATTCGAAAATATAAGTGCCAAACTCACATAACTTGCAAATAATAGTTTTTAAATTTGTTTTATAACATTTTTTGGTACAAAACTCACATATAAAACGATCACAATTAGAGCATCTGGATTCTGATAATGATGTATATCATACGCGCAGTGAAGACAAAAATCATTTAAAGAATCTCAAAATTTGAGAATTTTATCAAACATTTCGCTTCTGTATAAGTCATTAGACTTTAAATTTGTAAGTGAAACGTTCGACACATACGATTCTGCAAGTTGTAAAATTAAAATTCCGCAATTGTTATTATCAAATTGCTTGTCATGTTGAATTGAAACCA
Source organism: Drosophila phalerata (assembly GCA_951394115.2). Taxonomy (NCBI): domain Eukaryota; kingdom Metazoa; phylum Arthropoda; class Insecta; order Diptera; family Drosophilidae; genus Drosophila; species Drosophila phalerata. Next base: position 4,660,114 of record OX596005.2, on the reverse strand, counting down.
CTGAATAATTTTCTTCTGGCTTCAAACGTTCCAACATTCTGAGATAGTAATTTTCAAACACACTAACCCAATTTGGTTTCTTTGTTTGGTTTTTCTTTTGATTAATAAATAGTATATAAAAATGATTCCGGAAATTAAAATTAAATTGGTATTATTATATAAACCACTTTTAATAACCTCCTCATTATTGAAGCAATTTTCATTGAGTTGACAAGGCAAGTTTATGTTTCACATTTTAAAGTTTTGAATTTTCCTTAACTCGAACAAAATTGAGTAGCAATGGCGTTTAACTTCCATAACTCAAACTTCTATAAGTCGAACTACTTCATAACTCGAACAAAAATTTTGGTCTGAACTTTTCGGGTAATCAACAATAAATTGTGTTTAATTTCCGATTTTTATACCCGTTACTTAAAAAATAAGTAAAAGGGTATATTGTGTTCGTTGGAATGTGCGTAACAGGCAGGAGGAGGCATTTTCGACCACATAAAGTATATATATTCTTGATCAGCATCAACAGCCGAGTCGATATAGCCATGTCCGTCTGTCCGTCCGTCTGTCTGTCCGTGTGAGCGCCTAGATCTCAGAGACCATAAGAGATAGAGTATCCAAAATATAACATTCATCACAAAGGCGTTGGACCAGGTCAAGTTTGTTTTAAACTTTTGACCCTCCTCCTTCTACGCCCGTAATTCGGGAAAAACCGGTCGTCCGTATGTATAAACACAATGATCTCAGAGACTATAAAGATAAAGGAACCTCACCCACAATTTTTCATATAAAACGTATTTACCGATTCTGTTAATTAATATCTATTATCCCACTGAATCGCAACAAGATCGGACAAGTAGAACAGCAGTTATTGCGTGCCTAAGTTGATGAAGCAACAGGTGCCCCCTAGAGTATGCAATAGTTCTTGTATTGTTAAACCTTATTAGAATGCTTAAAATTCTTAACTAGTTCTGGCAACGCAAATATGACATTAGGATTGAATCGATAATGTATTGAATAAGTAACGGGTATCCTATGGTCGGGATCTCGACTATAGCCTTTCCCACTTGTTTTTTCAACATCCGTTGAATCGGAACGAGTGTTCAGCAAGGCGGGCCAAATAGTTTCTGAAAGGCGGACCAGACTGAAGGAGGACAACGTTAACTTACTTTTGTTTTTGAACCAAAACCTTTGGACTAAAAATCATTAAAATCCAATAAAAAATTATATTTTCTTTAAAAAGAAAAAAAAAGCAAATGTGTATATTTATGTGGCTAGGACTATCGTCGACTATCGTGGACTATCGATAGCACTATCGTCGACTATCGATGGTTTAGAAATTACTATCGTCGGCTCTTGATGGCGCCGACTATCGATAGTTCTCCACCTCTACTATTGATGTGAAGCAGAGAGCTGCAATGGGTATGTTCATGTATGATCGAACATGTCTGCGAGAAATTCAATCAAATCAACTCTGCGGCTCGGGCGCAACGTGCTCGATCGGGTTCCCAGCCTCTCTGTGAACGACGGAGTATCGAGCGTGTTTGTTTGTTTCCGTACTACTTAACCCAATTGATGATCGTTTATGACTATAACCAAACGCTCGTTATACCCGTTACTTATAAAAAATAAGTATAAGGGTATATTGTGTTCGTTGGAATGTGCGTAACAGGCAGAAGGAGGCATCTCCGACCACATAAAGTATATATATTCTTGATCAGCATCAACAGCCGAGTCGATATAGCCATGTGTGTCTGTCCGTCTGTCCGTCTGTCTGTCTGTGTGAGCGCCTAGATCTCAGAGACCATAAGAGATAGAGTAACCAAACTTTCACACGTAGATCACAAATGCGTTGGAGCAGGTCAAGTTTGTTTCAAATTTTGGACCCGCCTTCTTCCACGCCCGTAATTCGCGAAAAACCGGTCATCCGTCTGTATAAACACAAGGATCTCAGAGACTATAAGAGATAGAATAACCAAATTTGTCACACAGATTTCCATATACCTCACGCAGATCAAGTTTGTTTCAAATTTAAGCCACGCCCACCTCCGCCCCCGCAAATCGCGAAAAACCACCTCACCCACAATTTTTTATATAATACGTATTTTTTATTAATAACCGATATCTGTTATTATTATCTATTATCCCACTGAATCGCAACAAGATCGGACAAGTAGAACAGCAGTTATTGCGTGTCTAAGTTGTTAAATCAACAGGTTCCCCCTAGAGTATGCAATAGTTTTTGTATTGTTAAACCTTATTAGAATGCTTCAAATTCTCAAGTAATTCTGGCAACGCAAATATGACATTATGATTGAATCGCTAATGTATTGAAATAAGTAACGGGTATCCTATGGTCGGGATCTCGACTATAGCCTTTCCCACTTGTTTTGGTTTGTGTATGCTTCGAACTTGTGTATGGGTAAGTATGGGTATGACATACACAAACATGTGTCGGTTTAGGGTATGCGAAAGGGTATGGGTATTCCAACAAGTGTCGGGTTTTGGGTATGGGTATGAGTATGAGTATGGATATAAGTATGGATATGGGCATAGGCATGGATATGCGCATGGGCTCTTGCCTTTGGCTACGCATGTATGCAAGCGAATACATACGCGTATATTTCTTTACAATTTTGTTAGTTAGCTAGAAATTAGATCGAAAGGCAAAGAATTTATAATTAAAATTATGTATTTTATTTTGAAAATACTTAAAAAACTTATTAATAATATATATATATTTTGCATTTTAAGAAGGAAATAATGTTTCAAACATTTTACTTAATGCATTATTTATATTTATTAGAAAATTTAATTATTATTTACCTTATTTTAGAAGTATGACATTTTAAAATATTTATTTATTGTACTGACTAAATTCAATCTTTAAATTATTATTGACCTAATTCTAAACAAGTAAAACAAATGTAATTTAAAAATGTATGATACTTAGTTATTTAATTTTACAGCCATTGAAAATTATCTCTCAGTCGCCGCACTGCTAGCTGGCATTGAGTAAACCTGTAGTGCTAATATGGACAGATAAGGGAATTTCTTTTCATTCGTTTTCCACCAGTCCATCAAGTTAAAGGTTTCCGTCATAGGTACTTTTTCTTTGCAGTACCTTTCCACTTCATCTTCAGGACTTTCAATTCTCTGTGAGGAATTGCTGCATTAACTTTGAAAAAGCATCATTAGTTCTATGAGAAGAAGGTAAATCTTGGCTAATTAAAATTTATGTAACTATGATCTCAAATGTTTGTGAAATCGAGAGAAAAGTCCGGTGCAGGTAGTGAAATATCGGGAAAGGCAAAAACTTTTTATATAATCTAAGTCATTTGCTTGCATATTAATAACTGGCGGGTATAAAAAGAATGCAAGCTTATGCCACATATCTAAATTTTGTACCTATACTGTGTCTGTGTTTTGTATAATATTTTGTTTTAAGATTAAAATTGCACCTATATCTTCTTCAGTCGGCTTACAAACTTCCTTCAGCGTAATTATTGAAGGATATATAAGTCTGATATTTCGAACTACAGAGGCATTGCAAAGCTATCAGCCATTCCTAAATTATTTGAAAAAATCTTTGTTTCTTCTTTGCAGTATTTCTGTAAGTCGATAATTTCCCCTGCACAACACGGCTTTATTAAGGGTCGGTCTACTACGACCAATTTATTTGTATTTAACTCCCTGGTAAATGATGCATTTTCAGAGAAAAAGCAAACTGATGTCATTTATACGGACTTCAGTAAAGCCTTTGACTCTGTGAACCATGACCTCTTACTTTACAAACTTAACCATTCTTATATTTTAATGTATGCAGATGATGTTAAGCTTATTTATTCATACACTGATCCCCTGTTTCACAATCGTCTGCAAGACGATTTGAACACTATGCAACTATGGTGCTCGGCCAATAAGTTGCATCTCAATTGTTTAAAGTGTATGTTTATGACATTTAGTCGTTCTAGTCCCTACTTAGGTTCTTATACGATTGACAATATCCCTTTGCAACGTATAAAAACTGTAAAGGATCTTGGAGTTTTATTTGACTGCAAATTATGCTTCAATTTGCACATCTCCACTATAGTTAATGATGCCAAAGGAGTACTTGGTTTCATTAAACGTTGGTCGAAAGAATTCAATGATCCTTTCACCACTAAGCTCCTTTACGTCTCTTTAGTTCGTCCAATCTTTGAATAATGTTCGTGCATTTGGTGCCCGCAGTATCAAATAAACCAGAATCGAATTGAATCAGTTCAAAAGCAATTCTTGCTTTTCGCCTTACGTGGTTTTAACTGGGATCCCAACCGGCGTTTACCACCGTACTCCCATAGGCTTCGTCTTATTGACCTTCCGTCTTCAATTAATCGTAGGAAAACTCTTGGTGTTGTTTACCTTCACAAATTGATTATAATCAATAATTATTGGCGAGATCGATTCTAGTTCCCTTCTGGGCCGCCTCAGATTTTCGGTCACCCGCAGGTCTACTAGGAATTACAGGCCTTTATTTTTACCTACATGCACAACTGATTACGCTTCACACGGTTCATTCCGTGTTTTTTGCACTAATTATAATAGCCCTTTTCACGTTTACTACTCAGAACTCTCTCTCCCTTCCCTAAAATCCGCACTTTTCCAATATTTTAAATCGTTAAATTCCTTACCTTACTAATACTAATAACATGTTATATTATTTTTAATAGCCAATCAGTCATACCATTACTAACAACAACACTAATATTTATTGATTTGATTGGGTTTTTCTGGGTTTTCCCCAATCCTTGCAACAAATGTTGGATCATTTTTAATTATTAATTTTTGCTTACCCCAAATGTAATTCTAATTTTAATTTTTTCTTTACAGTATATTGCTTATATTTATATTTAATATTAATTATACCCGTTACTTATAAAAAATAAGTATAAGGGTATATTGTGTTCGTTGGAATGTATGTAACAGGGAGAAGGAGGCATCTCCGACCCTATAAAGTATATATATTCTTGATCAGCATCAAAAGCCGAGTCGATATAGCCATGTCCGTCTGTCCGTCTGTATGAACAAAAGGATCTCAGAGACCATAAGAGATAGAGATACCAAACTTTCACTAAAAGACTTCTATATACCCCACGCAGATCAAGTTTGTTTCAAATTTAAGCCACGCCCCCCTCCGCCCCCGCAAATAGCGAAAAACAGTCTGAACAAAAAAATCTCAGAAACTAAAAGAGATAGAGTAACCAAATTTGGCACACAGATTTTTATATATATTTCACGCAGATCAAGTTTGTTTCAAATTTAATCCACGCCCCCATCCGCCCCCGCAAATCGCGAAAAACCACCACACCCACAGTTTTTAAGATAATACGTTTTTTGTGATTATTACCGTTATTTTTATTTATTATTATTTATTAATGCACGACTAAAAGCAGTCGGCAAAGAAAAAATTATTAAATATAAAAATTAAGATTACAATTTGAAATAAAATTAATATTAAATATAAATATAAGCAATATACTGTAAAGAAAAAATTAAAATTAGAATTATATCTGGGGTAAGCAAAAATTAATAATTTAAAATGATCCAACATTTGTTGCAAGGATTGGGAAAAACCCAGAAAAACCCAATCAGATCAATAAATATTAGTGTTGTTGTTAGTGATTGATTGGTTTCAAAAATAATATAACATGTTATTAGTATTAGTAAGGTTAGGAATTTAACGATTTAAAATATTGGAAAAGTGCGGATTTTAGGGAAGGGATAGGGAGAGAGAGATCTGAGTAGAAGACGTGAAAGAGGCTATTATAATTACAGCATAAAACCCGGAACGAACCGTGTGAAGCGTAATCAGTTGTGCATGTAGGTAAAAATAAAGGCCTGTAATTTCTAGTAGACCTGCGGGGGACCGAAAATCTGAGGCGGCCCAAAAGGGGACTAGAATCAATGTCGCCATTAATTAATTTGTGAAGAAAAACCACATTAAGAGTTTTCCTACGATTAATTAAAGACGGAAGGTCAATAAGACGAAGCCTATGGGAGTACGGTGGTAAACGCCGGTTGGGATCCCAGTTAAAACCACGTAAGGCGAAAAGCAAGAATTGCTTTTGAACTGATTCAATTCGATTCTGATTTATTTGATACTGCGGGCACCAAATGCACGAACAGTATTCAAGGATGGGACGGACTAAAGAGACGTAAAGGAGTTTAGTGGTGAAAGGATCATTGAATTCTTTCGACCAACGTTTAATGAAACCAAGTACTCCTTTGGCATCATTAACTATAGTGGAGATGTGTAAATTGAAGCATAATTTGCAGTCAAATAAAACTCCAAGATCCTTTACAGTTTTTATACGTTGCAAAGGGATATTGTCAATCGTATAAGAACCTAAGTAGGGCCTAGAACGACTAAATGTCATAAACATACACTTCGAACAATTGAGATGCAACTTATTGGCCGAGCACCATAGTTGCATAGTGTTCAAATCGTCTTGCAGACGATTGTGAAACAGGGGATCAGTGTATGAAAAAATAAGCTTAACATCATCTGCGTACATTAAAATATAAGAATGGGACAGAATAGTGGGTAGATCGTTAATGAACAGTGTAAAAAATAAAGGTCCTAAGTGACTACCTTGAGGTACACCAGAAGTTACACGAACCGAACTCGAAATGGTTGACCTAAGAAGCACTTTTTGGGTTCTACCTTTTAAATAAGTGGAAACCCAAAGTATAAAGGCGGGAGGGAAACCTATGCAGTTAAGTTTGTAAAGTAAGAGGTCATGGTTCAGAGTCAAAGAGTCAAAGGCTTTACTGAAGTCAGTGTAAATGACATCAGTTTGCTTTTTCTCTGAAAATGCATCATTTACCAGGGAGGTAAATTCAAGCAAGTTGGTCGTAGTAGACCGACCCTTAATAAAGCCGTGTTGTGCAGGGGAAATTATCGATTTACAGAGATGCTGCAAAGAAGAAACAAGGATTTTTTCAAATAATTTAGGAATGGCTGATAGCTTTGCAATGCCTCTGTAATTAGAAATATCAGACTTACCACCTTTTTTGTGGAGGGGAATGATATAAGATTCTTTCCAAAGATATGGAAAGATTGAAGTTTCAAGGGACAGATTAAAAAGCTTATGCAACGGAGCAGCTAAAGAAGAACAGCATTCCTTAAGTAGACAACTAGGAATGTTGTCTGGCCCAGGAACGAAAGAAGATTTTAAAGAGCTAATAGAAGAGATTACATTGTTATAGGAAATAGAGGGAGCAAACATAGTGTTAGATTGAAAAATAGAATAAGGATAAGATGAGTTGGAAGTGGAGATTGGAGAGTAGGTGGATTGAAAAAAGTTAGCAAATAGTTCAGCGGCTGCAGAGTCGTTGCCAGCAATATCTGTCCCAAGAAAAAAAGAGGAAGGTAAACTGGAGGATTTACGCTTCAAGTTAACAAATTTATAAAATTGTTTAGGGTCACGGGAAAACTGTCTTTTGCAACGAGTTAGATAGTTCTCGTAGCATATCGAGTTTAAATTGGCAAAGTCCGACTTGGCCACTGTATACTTAGACAAGTCGAGACTTGAACCTGACTTCTTATATTTTTTAAAATATTTAGATTTAATATTCTTTAAATAAGAAAGTCTAGGTGTAAACCAAGGAGGCTTTATAGAACCAGACGATGGAATATGATTTGGAATGCACACATCTAAGAGTGCATTTAGGGTCTCATAGAAAGAACTAAGAGCAATATCGATGTCAGTCGCTTTTTCTAAAAAGCACCAGTCGGTAGCAAGGATAAGCAATGAATAATTTCCCTTGCGAAAACAACGACGAGGTGATTGCTGACATAATAAAGGTTGACTAAAAGGTTTAGAGATTGAGATAGAAATTTCTATAGTAGGATGATGTAAGTCTTCAGGGATACTTAATGGGGATGACCTAGAGACGGCAGTATTTGCGAAGTCATTAATAAAAACTAGATCGAGAATTCGATCATTATGATTTCTTATTGAGCTCATTTGAAACAACGAGAGATCAAGCATGTTATCTAAGAATAAATCTTGATTTAAGGGAATAAGGTAATTTGTGCTACTAAAAAGTGACCAAGAAATTTTAGGCAAATTAAAATCACCTAGCACAATAAATAAGTCGTTATCTTTAACTTTATGGTTAATTTCTTCAATACAGGCAAAATGTTGCAAGTAAACTGAAGGAGTAGCTCTTGGAGGGATATAAGAGCAGGTGATAAAAATTGATCGAGTTAAAAAAGTTACTTTGACAGCAACAATTTCAATATCAGTAGTCACATTAAAAGAAATGCGTTCTGACTGAAGAGCCGAATTAGTCGCAATAAGAACGCCACCACTTCGAGTCGGTCGATCATATCTATATAAAAGGTAGTTACTTGACATAACTTCAGAATCAGACACTGTAGGAGTTAACCAAGTTTCTGACAATGCAATTATATCAGAATCAAAGGAGATACTACTCAAATATAGATTTTTGAGCTTAGTAAGGAGGCCTCTAACATTTTGGTAATGAATACAGGCGAAATCGGGCCGCAGGTCTAGTTTTTTGAAGCCGTACTGGCGGGGTCCTGTACGTTGGAGCTGCCGGCAGTAAGAGAAACAGGCAAGGGTTCACTACGCCTTTTTGGCTTAAACTCATGAACAATCATATGTTGTGGCCAAAATTTTGGATCACAAATGACAGAAAATGAGTCATGAGGGACACTTATTTTAAAAGATGCAATTTCGCGAGCAGTGGCAAAATTAAATTTAGTGATTGAGACACTAGCAGAAATTTTGCTTGAAATGTATGCCGCTACAGATTCACAAGTAGTGTCCGAGGATAACCTGGACACAAATACTTGCTTACGAGGAGCAACAACATTTAATATAGGGACCTCAGATGTAGGGGCAGCTACGTTATCAGAAGTATTGTTAGGCGTTGCATTGCGAGGAGGTCTACCCTTTCGACCCGAACCAGTCCGCACCGAAGACGCGATGACTTGGGCTGGTTCAAATGTCTGTGTGATAGAATCACCTGCAGAAGGTGTAGGAGAATTGAACAGGTTAACAATACTCGGACTGGCCGATACTGACAACGTTGGGGAGACATCTTGATAGTGACGAGATGCCAATGGAGTCACGGGAGGCTGATTAACTGGTATATTAGGGGGAACTGCTAAAAATTGAGAATCAGGTGGTGAGTTAAATTTATATTGGCTAAGCAGATCGAGACTAGAGTCAAAATCACTCGAAAGAAGCTTAGCCATTTTGTTAAGTTTTAAGAATTGATTTCTCACAGAAGTATACATTCTTGAGAAATCAATTTGCAACTCGATACATATTGGACAAGACCATTTCACTGCACCACATTCCTTTTTAGAAACGGCAATGATCTTATCACATTGTGGACCTGAAAGTCCAGCACACTTGGCATGCATTAGATTATCACACAACCAACAATTAATAAAACTCGGTTGATCAAGACCATCAGCACACTTAATAGTGCAGTTTTTCTTACAGCACAACATATTTCCAACAGGGGTTAAAGATTAAAAATTAGGTCGAATATACAGAATTGCGCACGTAAATAGAGCGGGAGGCACTCAAATGAAGCTCTAAGCAAGAGAGCAAAATACAAAAACAATTTGCTGTGAGAGCGCGCTGCTAAACAAAACGAAATGCAGCAGCGAACACACACACAAACAAATGTATTAAGATGTGCGAAGCGCCAAAACTGAGATAAGGAGATGTAAACACAAACAAAAACAATCGCTGTGCTTACAATAACAACAAACTTGTGTGAGCGAGGTGTAAAGCGAAAGCCGAAATACACAAACAAACACACGCACGTAAAAGATTTAAGGGAAAATGCAAAACTAAGTTTAGCAAAAATAAAATGCTATTTATTTTTACCACAATGCACAAATGATTCAACTTACACAGCAAGTCGATAGCTAGTTCACTTTTGCAGAATTTTAGATGATAATATATTAAAGCGGTGCGTTATTATTCACAAAAAATGAGCCAAATTAAAACACGTCTGTTTCGCTTAAGCAAAGAACTCTCTCAAAGAACTCTCTCTTATCTATTAGCATTATCTATTATCCCACTAAATCGCATCAAGATCGGACATGTAGAACGACAGTTATGGCGAATTAAAGTTTTCAGAGCAAAACAAGTATTTTCTTTAAAGTACTTTTCAATATATTTAAGTAAGTAACGGGTATCATATAGTCGGGATCTCGACTATAGCCTTTCCCGCTTGTTTTTATATTTAATAATTTTTTCATTGCCGACTGCTTTTAGTCGTGCATTAATAAATAATTAAATATGTAGCACATCGATTGAGAACTACATATCTGCAACTTCTTCAAAACTATTTCAAAATGTTCACACATTTCTACGAGGGCCTTAACAATTTTTATACCCGTTACTTATAAAAAATAAGTATAAGGGTATATTGTGTTCGTTGGAATGTATGTAACAGGGAGAAGGAGGCATCTCCGACCCTATAAAGTATATATATTCTTGATCAGCATCAATAGCCGAGTCGATATAGCCATGTGTGTCTGTCCTTCCGTCCGTCTGTCTGTCTGTATGAACAAAAGGATCTCAGAGACCATAAGAGATAGAGATACCAAACTTTCACTAAAAGACTTCTATATACCCCACGCAGATCAAGTTTGTTTCAAATTTAAGCCACGCCCCCCTCCGCCCCCGCAAATAGCGAAAAACAGTCTGAACAAAGAAATCTCAGAAACTAAAAGAGATAGAGTAACCAAATTTGGCACACAGATTTATATATACCTCACGCAGATCAAGTTTGTTTCAAATTTAATCCACGCCCCCATCCGCCCCCGCAAATCGCGAAAAACCACCACACCCACAGTTTTTAAGATAATACGTTTTTTGTGATTATTACCGTTATCTATTAGCATTATCTACTATCCCACTAAATCGCATCAAGATCGGACATGTAGAACGACAGTTATGGCGAATTAAAGTTTTCAGAGCAAAACAAGTATTTTCTTTAAAGTACTTTTCAATATATTTAAGTAAGTAATGGGTATCATATAGTCGGGATCTCGACTATAGCCTTTCCCGCTTGTTATATTTATATGCAGCATTCGCAGGCTTTCGTCAGTTCTTGCCAGGACATTATTAACTTCGCCCCAATTGTCCATTATAGACTTCAGCATCCTATAGTGCGAGTTCCACCGCGTTGGACACTGGCTTTTTATTTATGTCGGACGGAGATGCTGCAAATTTGTTATTCTTAAAGTATTTCACCATCTATAACATCTATGAGGTCTGTGGTGGCAGCGAAATACGCTGACGGCGTCAGCGTCTTTCCTCAGCGGCAATCAAAGTTGTTTTTTCTTTTTTTTCCTACATTAGTTGAAGTTTGGAAACCAAGTGAGGATGAGATCGCTGCAACAAACAAGATTGTTAAAAAAATTAAGAAGAAAGTGGAAGAGTGGGGGCGGGGGAGAGACATACCTTGATGTACTTGTGCCAATTTCCCGTCCCGTAGCGAAGATTATTGCAAATATATATCTTTTTGTAATAAACACATTGGACGTACACTTTATCGCCATTCCGCTGCTTAATGCGAAAAATACTGCTGTCTTAGATGTACGGGATCCGTGCGTCTTTTTTATCCGCCGCCATCATTTCATAAAAATGTACCGATTTTGGGTCGGCGCCTCGAGGGTTGCCCATCCGGTAAAAGTTTGCGATCTGGCTTGATTTTTTTTGGCACCGGCGAATTATTGCCGATCTGGTTTGATTTGTCTTTTAGGCTATTTTTATTTTTGTACCTGTTTTTGGAATTTTTTTCTAGAATTTTTAAAATTTTTGCATAATTTTTTTTAGAGTTTTCTTGTTTTTTTTTATATAATTTTTTTTTTCTCAGAATTAAATTTCCTATCATCTATTCCCGGGGGCTGACGAATCTTCATTAAAATGCTAATTTTCATTTTGTCTAATTTCTTAATTTTAATTTTCATCAAATTTATTAATATTTATTGAATTATTGAAGAATTTCAAATTGACCGCCATTTTAAAATGTTTTTTTGAATACTTCGATCGGCGATCGTTTGATATATCGATAAGTGATAAGGTATGCCAACTCGTGCAAGTATTTCTTTTAGTATTTTTTTAGACCCTAATCACATTTACGCTTGCAGACTAGGGATGCAGAAACATCGAAGTGTGTGTCCATCAGTGATGCCAAATCAGCCTTTTCGCGGATAGATTTGTCCTTTTTTTAACTGCTTTAGCCGTGAAAAATATCAAACAGCCTCTATCCGAAAATCTAGCCTTTTTTTAGATTAAAAACTTTCATTGGAAAACTTTCAAGTCGAAAACGAAATTAAAACAAAAATAGTTGTTAAATACGCAAACATTCACCTTGTTAAATGGGAGAATGTAGAAAATACACAAAAGTTTTGGACTGAGGCAAAAAAGTATCGTGACTCGGCTGGCAACAACCCATTTCAGGAGCTTGTAACATTTGCTCTGACCGTACTAGTGTTGCCTTGGTCAAATGCAGAAGTCGAGAGGGTTTTCAGCCAAGTAAATTTGGTGAAATCAAAAATAAGGAACCGTCTGGAAATAGAGACATTAAATGCTATTTTGACCATAAGGTAAATGTGAATATTAAACAATTCTTCAATTATATTCTAATGTATATTTTATCTTCTGAAGATTCGGATTGCGTCGGCACAAGTCCTGTTGCCATGAATACAAATTACCCGACAAATATCTGAAAAAAATTGTAGCCATGGCGGCATATGGCCTAAAAGATAAAGAAAAGGAGATAATATTCGACGATGCCCTGAAACTATTAAATTAAATTTAAAAAAAAATGTTGTCCTTTTTTTGTCCTAATTTTTATTTTTTTCAGCCTTTTTCCCTGTGTTTCACGGCCGTTTTGTCCTATTTTTCCGAAAAATAGTTGGCATCACTGGTGTCCATCGATGTTTCCGATGTTTCTAAAAAAACAAATGCAGCTTTAACAATAACAAAAGATTTTATTCGAGATCAATAGTTTCAGTATCAGTAGTATTATCAGCAGTATTATTGAAATTCGTGTTCTTATTGAGGAATAAAAGCTTATCAAAAACTTCTGGACTGAGCCTCGTCCTGCGGTCACAAACAGTTTGTCCAGCTTTGCTGAACACTCTTTATGCTTCGCATGAAGAGGCTTGTATACACAAATATTTGGTTGCTACCAATTTTAAGGAACTGTCATCAGTACTCATCTATAAAAAATATTGTTATTTAACATTTTTCTCATTATAATTTAAAAGTCTTACCTCCCAATATTTCACCATTTTCGAAAAAGTTTTATTTTTCAAGGTGCTGCCTCAGTGCTATTATTGCATCCGCACGGGTGGACTGCACTTTGTTTAAAGTTTTATTTTTTAAAAATGTAAACTTGCTTGGTCACTGTTCTGTGGTTGGCGTTGGTTGACGTCTTGGATTTGTGGATATTGCGGATACCAATTCCTGCTCCAATGCTTTGGTTGCGAGATCTGGATTTGAAGATTTAAGAAAGGCGTCCTTTTTGAAGCGGGGGTCAATTAGAGTTGAGATGCGAGATACTGTTCGTGTTTCAAAGTTGTCCAATCTATCAACTATACGTTGTTTAATATACTCATGTATGACTTTCCCTTCGTGTGTGCTTTCGTTAAATTTACTAATTTTATGATGAATTTCAGTAATAACGGGAATGATCAGCGATACAGAAACCTTTTTGCTAGTTGAAACCGATAAAGTCGCTTCCTGAAAAGGTGACAGTAGTTCAGTTAGCTTATTTAAAACTTCGAGTTCATCTGCTGAGATCGGTGCCGGGGCATTTTGCAATTTTATCAAAGTTAATGTAACATATTCGTTTAATTTTAACATTCTTTCTATCATTTCATACACACTGTTCCATCTTGTTGCTACTTCCTGTATTAATGTAAGCGGCTCTTGTGTATTCTGTGCTTCTTTTAACTTTGCAGCGGCTGTTTGGCTTTGCTTTAAATAAGTTACTATACCCTTACATTTGGAGAGTATTATATTTACGACTTCCAGTTTTAAAATATCCTGAACAAGTAGGTTTATAGTATGTGCCAAGCAGGGCAAATGCTTAAATTGCAGAATCTTGCAGGCTTTTTATACCCTGAGCCCATTAAAAATGGGCAAAAAAGGGTATAATGCATTTGGCAGAATGTATGTAACAGGCAGAAGGGGGCGTGGCAGACCCCCAAAAGTATATATATTCTTGATCAGGATCAACAGTCGAGTCGATTGAGCCATGTCCGTCTGTCTGTCCGTCTGTCTGTCTGTCCGTCTGTCCGTCTGTTTGAACGCGTCGATCTCAGAAACCATAAGAGCTAGAGACTTCAAACTTGGTATGTAGGTTCCTGGATACCGTACGCAGATCAAGTTTGTTTTTATTTTTGGATCGGACAACTATATCATATAGCTGCCATAGGAATGATACATCGAAAATTAAGTTTTTGTATGAAAAGCATCTTTAATTTTTGAGATATCTCAACCAATCTCACACGACATATATTTGGGGTGGTATTATACATCCTGACCAAATTTGGTCAAAATCGGCCCACTATATCATATAGCTGTCATACAGTCGCTCTGCCGAAAATCAACTTTTAGTATGAAAAGGTTTTTTGTTTTTTTTGATATCGTAACCAAACTGATAGAATATGTATCTGGGCTGGTATTATACATCCTGACCAAGTTTGGTCAAAATCGGCCCACTATATCATATAGCTGTCATACAGACGCTCTGCCGAAAATCAAGTTTAAATAAGAAAAAGTTTTTTGTTTTTAGAGATATCCTAACCAAATTGATAGAATATGCATTTATGTTGGTTTTGTACATTCTGACCAGATTTGGTTCAGATCTGTTCCATATATCACATAGCTGCCGATGGAATAATTGGTCGAAAATCAACATTTATAAAAGAGTACCTGGGCTCAGGGTATCCTACTGTCGAGCGTGCTCGACTGTAGCCGCACCTCACCGCGAGCGAAGCGAGCCGGGGGTAGGCGAGCGAAGCGAGTAGGGGGCGGAGCCCCCTTGTTTAATGGTGCTGTCATTGTCGGTTGTGACGGTAACTACCTTTGATAACAGATGCCACTTAGCCAACACTACGCTTATTGAGTCGGCAATATTTTGAGCGTTGTGATTTGTGGCGGTTATCAAAGGAGCTATAGATAGCACTGCAGAGTTCAATTTAAATTTGTCCGTCACGAAATGACATGTTATGATAATATAACCATCGTTTGCTGCAGATGTCCAAAGATCTGTTGTTAAACTCACATAATTAACTGTATCCAATACGGAACGCACTTTAAGCTGTAGCTGATCATATTCCCTGGGAAACATTTCATCGCGAAAATAGGTTTTTTTTTAAGTAGTCCCAAGCAATTGACCGCTCTCGTTTCCGTTTTGGCTCTATCTCCAACTCTAAAGAATTTGTCGGTTCCGCTCCTATTAAACAAATTAATAAATAAAGCATGTTAGTGAATTTTATGTAATGCATGTTATTTCATAAATAACATAATAAAACAAGAGCTACTGTATTTAAGATCTTGTTGCGACATTACTTATTTTTGCAATGCAGACACAGCCTGCCATAGTTTTCTAAAAGAAATATAAAAAAATCCACATCTCTATTGTTACAGATGCTCCGCCGCTAGACACAATATTGATTATCTCATCCTTGACCTTTTCTTTTTTCTCAGTTGCGTCCTTCTGAACTTTCCGCGAAATTGTCGTTGGATCCTCGACATCGACGTGTTCACCGTTCGTTGCCCCGATTTTGATTAAAAACTTCACCAGTTTAATGAAGCCAGATCCCCGCACTGCACAAAATGGTCTGCCATCCTCAGTAATCCACGCCGAGCATTTTTCCACAGCCTCAGCCTTTTCGATTGCCGATACTACCTTAAAAAAGGTTGACTGCTTGATCGTCTTGTAGCAGGGATGCCTATTCAAATTTGACGTTTGCCCGTTGACAAATTTTAACACCTTAGAGCACGACCGACAGAACACACAACCAGGCAGGAATGAATTGTCTTCTTGGATAATTTCGGCCAACATATTCCAGACAAAGCTTCGCCCTTTGTGTCAACCGGACAGCGTATAAATGCCATTGACAATATTTTCCGATACTTTTAGTAATTTTTATCCATTTTAAGTGTTCCAGCACTACAATAACTTTATTCACAACTTAATATAATATTAAACCATGTTAAATGCATATTGATTTTCGCCCGATTGGTTCTATGACAGCTATATGATATAGTGGTCCGATATGAAACAACTTCGGTCAGGATGTATAAAACTAACTTAAATGCATATTCTATCAATTTGGTTAAAATATCTCATAAAACCAAAAAGTTTTTCATACTAAAACCTAATTTTGACCCGATCGGTCCTATGACAGCTATATGATATAGTGGTCCGACTTGAACCAACTTTGGTCAGGATATATAAAACCATGTTAAATGCGTATTGTATCAGTTTGATTGAGATATCTCATAAAACAAGTTTTTCGTACTAAAACGTGATTTTCGACCGATAGAAATGAATGTTATGGGTTGATCAATTTAATAATATGGGCGTGTAAAAACCACAGAGAAATTCATTCTTTGCACATCCAGAATATATGTTTTTGGCCATGTTATTAGATGATGCGTCTCATATTGGACAGCTGGCTTTGTAACTGCCAAAATTGCAAGCTCATGCGTCGAACATTTTTTCAGCGTAAATGTAACATTCTGAAGATTAACAGGCGTCGAATTTTCCTTATGCATTGAACTCGCATCTATTGTGATTTGCAGGGAGTTGAAGGTGTTGTGGGCTTTGATGTTGGGGGTGCTGCTAGCCGGATTTAGTAATCTGAAGTTTTTGTACGATATCAACTCGGTGTCGTTTCCCAAAGTGTTATTTATTTCATGCCGTTGACGTTGCGCCTGCGCAGCTCTTTGACTTGTTGTGGTTGGTGGTATCCATCGCTTGTTGGTGGCCATCGCCTGCTCGAACTTGCGCTTCAGCACTTGAAGCTGCTTGGCATGCAACTTCTCCTGGCTCACCATTTCAGTCTGCATCTTGGTCTTGAGCTGTATTATTGTCCGTAACAGTTTTATCTCGGACTCCTTCATTTCGCGGTTCTTTTCGAGCTCCATTTCCTGCTGAGTCAGCGTGCGTTGCAATTCCAGTGTCTGCAATCGCAGCTCTTCCACGAGTTCACGTATCTCGACTCCCAGCTGACCGATCTTCATTGTATGGAAACTCTAATACCCTGTATTTAAGTTAAACAAGTGGGAAAGGCTATAGTCGAGATTCCGACCATAGGATACCCGTTACTTATTTCAATACATTAGCGATTCAATTCTAATGTCATTCTTGCGTTGCCAGAACTACTTGAGAATTTGAAGCATTCTAATAAGGTTTAACAATACAAAAACTATTGCATACTCTGGGGGGAACCTGTTGATTCCACAACTCAGGCACGCAATAACTGCTGTTCTACTTGTCAGATCTTGTTGCGATTCAGTGGGATAATAGATAATAATAACAGATATCGGTTATTACAAAAAAATACGTATTATATGAAAAATTGTGGGTGAGGTGGTTTTTCGCGATTTGCGGGGGCGGAGGGGGGCGTGGCTTAAATTTGAAACAAACTTGATCTGCGAGAGGTATATGGAAATCTGTGTGACAAATTTGGCTATTCTATCTCTTATAGTCTCTGAGATTCTTGTGTTTATACAGACGGATGACCAGTTTTTCGCGAATTACGGGCGTGGAAGTAGGCGGGTCCAAAATTTAAAACAAACTTGACCTGCTCCAACGCATTTCTGATCTACGTGTGAAAGTTTGGTTACTCTATCTCTTATGGTCTCTGAGATCTAGGCGCTCACACAGACAGACAGACGGACAGACACACATGGCTATATCGACTCGGCTGTTGATGCTGATCAAGAATATATATACTTTATGTGGTCGGAGATGCCTCCTTCTACCTGTTACGCACATTCCAACGAACACAATATACCCTTATACTTATTTTTTATAAGTAACGGGTATAAAAAGCTGTTCTCTCCAACTTCTTCATATATATATTTACAACATATATTTTTACAATTTCACTAATTAAACACGAATCGACGCGTAAAAAAAAAATAATAACACACAAAAAACAGCCGGATTTTAATCACACTGCCAGTAGATTGCCAACTACAACTCCAAAAACCTGGAGCGATGAAAAATGTAATTGTTGTTTGAAGGCAACACACAAGGACGTGTGAGTGGTCAGGAAGGCCGTGTCGCAGAATCAGACTATGTTGACCATTGATTCGCTTACATTTTCGTCAGCAACATGTTGTTGCAAGAAGTTTGTAATAAAGCATGATGCAATTAACATGGTGGTCCCATCGGCTGCCGAATCGTTCGGGTTTCAGTCCATTAACGTTCAGTTCGTGCTTCCTTGTTGAAGAGAAAGGTTGTCTGCGGACGAATCTTTTCGAAAGTCTTAACTTTTGTGCACAACAAAAATTACGTATTGCAGTTTTTGCCGCAAGCACGTAATTTGTTACTGCACCGAAATGTTTAGAGAGAAGAGCATTGTGGGAGAAAACTTTAGGCTGCAGCTCTATAGATTACTCTAAAATTTGTGAAAAGCATTTTAATGCATCGCAGTGGTAGACAGCTCCAAAGACAGGCGAAGTCCTTAAAAGAAGACGCCTTAATGATGATGCTGTTACGCAAAGCGACCCAGAGCCTGAACAAAAAATTTTAAAATTAGGTTACGCCGATTCGAGCACGCAAACAGAGTAAGCTAACCGTGTTAAAATAAATGAGTATATGAAAACAATAATTTACGTTCTGGAGAACGAAAGCCTGCGGAAAGAACTTCGCCACATGAAGAAGGAGATTCTTTCTTTACGCCAGCAACTTGGGGAGTATCAGGTATTGGAAGAATCTCTAGGCAAAATTTACACTGAGACCCAAATACGCATACTAAAGAGTGGAGGGAAGAGAGCTGAATTTCTATAATCATCTATAATAAAGGATTTCCTTTGCCGAGTCGGACAACATATACATGGTTGACAGATGTGAATATTAATGCGGGTACGCTCGATTTGGTGACAGACCTCATGGAAAATGAGGAAATGGCCGAAGTGCGTTTTGTCCTTCGATGAAATTAAAGTTGCTGCTGCTTTCAAGTATGACAGCTCAACAGATGTTGTGTATGAGCCAAGTAACTACGTTCTATTGGCCATAGCTAGAGGTTTGAAAAAGCCTTGGAAGCAGCCAGTATACTTTGATTTCAATGCTCGAATGGACGCAGACACTTTAATTTCAATTATAATAAGCTACACAAAAGAGGTTATCTTGTTGTTTCTATTGTTTCTGATTTGGGCGCTGGAAATTAAAGATTATGGAGGAAGCTTGGCATATCGGAGAGTAAGTTTCTTATAAGATTTAATACGAAAGAGAAATTAAATTTTTTTTTAGTTTTAGCAAAGACCTGGCTTAGCCATCCAGCGAATGGAGACTTGAAAATATTTGTTGTTTCTGATACTCCACATCTGGTAAAGTTGTAAACAGGTTGACTAAGACGACAGTCCAGCAGACAATCAGTCACTGTGCAAAATCGAATTTGTTCCATATATATAACCGATAACCATATCAATATTGGTTCGATGTCTAAACAGAAGGTCAAATTGGCAACACAACTGATCTCCAATACAACCGCTAGCGCCATTAGACGATAAAATGCAATGGGCTATGAAGTTGAGAACACTTGGGAGACCGCTGATCTTTATAAATCTTCAATGATTGGTTTGACGTGTTTAATTCGAAACTTTCAACAGCAAATTCCATCAAAGCGACGCAGCCGTATGGTCAACAAATCGAGGTTCAACGAGTCATTTTGTCTGAAATGTCTGAGGTTATGCGCAAGGAGATTGTTGGCAAATCTCACAAGCTGCCCTTCCAAAAAGCCATTTTAGTCAACAATGCATCACTTCATAGTTGGCATAGATACTTGTCGAAGAAGAACGATATATTTTAACAAGCCGTCTAAACCAAGACATTGTGGAGAACTATTTTGGCGCCATGCGGTCTAAAGGTAGACAGTTCGACCATCCGACTCCCCCGCAATTAAAGTATAGGCTAAGAAAATATATAACGTGATTGTTTATAGGTTTGTTGTGGGTTGTGTTTTGTTTTTATTTATAATTATCATTTTTTAAAAATTTTTTTTTATACAGCCAAGAAAACTGAATTGCTGTTAGACACTCAAAATGCTGATGACAATTCTGACACTTGGTTGAACCTAAACATAAGTTTTCAAGCAAACCAAAATAAAAAAAACAAGGAGAGCGAGTTTGAAGATTTTGTGGCAGATATTGATAGCAGCATAATACCTGAAAGTGAGCTAGATGAGTTAACGAAGGATGCCATTTAGTATCTAGCAAGCTATGTTATCAAGAAAATGGGACTATTCAATGAGATTGCCGACAGATCATCATTTACATACGTAGATGAGGTCTCGCATGGTGGACTCATAAAACCTTTAGAACAGTTCAAAAATATACTGAAGGAGCTGGAAATAATATTTTTTAACATTGTCCAAAAATATTTTAGCACAACTAAAAATGTTAAACAAAAATTGTTAATGGCTTCTGAAAATGTTAATATTAATTTAGATATAAAGTCGTTCTATTTTAAAGATTAAAATTTGTCTTAGAGTTACGAGTTTCAACAAAAAAATGGCAATCCCAAAACAAAAACAACTTTGGACAGGATATATAAAACCAAGTTATTTGCATACTGTATTTGTTTGGTTGAGATATCTCATAAAATAAAAAAGTTTTTCATACTAAGACATGATTTTCGGCCGATCGGTCCTATGGAAGCTATATGATATAGTGGTCCGATCCAAAAAAGACTCAAACTTGATATGCCTGCAATATAGAGAAATCTACATACTAAGTTTGGTGTCATTAGCTTTTAAATTGTTCTTATAATTTGGATATGAAATTTTGTTTCTAGATTTGTGGGCGA
Source organism: Drosophila phalerata (assembly GCA_951394115.2). Classification (NCBI taxonomy): domain Eukaryota; kingdom Metazoa; phylum Arthropoda; class Insecta; order Diptera; family Drosophilidae; genus Drosophila; species Drosophila phalerata. The sequence continues at coordinate 4,639,024 of OX596005.2, read as the reverse complement.
CAAACTTGATCTGCTTGCAATATAGAAGATCCTACATACCAAGTTTGGTGTCTCTAGCTCTATAGTCTCTGAGATCTAGGTGTTCATACAGACGGACGGACAGACAGACAGACGGACATTGCTATATCGACTTGGCTATTGATGCTTATCAAAAATATATATAGTTTATAGGGTCTGCCACGCCTCTTTCTGCCTGTTACGCACATTTTCGTTATAACAAACAAAATAGACCCCTGTACTTTTTTTTAATTACGGGGTCTAAAAAAGTCAACTCATTTTATTATAACAGGCATCTTTAAGTCCCATGCTCCATCTGAGGGTTAATCAACATACTCTGTTGTTGTTTCACTCGCACTTACCTCGCTAAGCCCTTTCACTCGCACTTATTAAAAGCAGTGTTACTGCACCTTATTAATTGCATCATGCAATAAAGTGTTATGCATTGCAGCAGAGAGACGGACAGAGATAGACTGCTGCTGAGTAATGGTGCTTTCTCACTGGCTCACAAAGCTTCGCAAAGCGTCAAAATCTTTGCGACAACAATTTGCGCTCAAAAAATTGTGACGCTCCAATGTGAACACCAGTGTCACATGGCGTCGCAAATTTTTTGTGACCGTCGCTTTCGCCATTTTGATAAAAATTATTTGTTGAATTAGCTCAGATGAACCCAATCCAATTGTGACAAGCACAGCGAGCAAGTCGGTTTTTGTTCGCAATTGTGAAGTCTTTTCGAGACAATTTCGAGAAATTTCAATGTGCCCTTATATATTTTAAATTCTTTAAAGTATGAATGATCACGAGGAAGCAGAACTTCTTGCATGTGCAGCTATTGGGCGCTGACTGCTAGAGGAGAAGGAGGACCAACACAGGACAATGCGCAGATGCTGGGTAGACAAATTAATGTACGCAAAGCTGAGTGGGGAGGTAGGAAGCATACCGCACAAATTCAAAATTATGTCCGTTTGGATGCAGCTACATTCGATGAGCTGACATGTTGGGTCTCACCTCTAATAAAAAAGAAGACAACGAAATTGCACATAACCATTTCACTAGTAGAGCGACTTGCCGTTACATTGCGATATTTAGCGTCTTGGTCAATTATGACGAGCCTCTCCTATGATTTCAGGATGTCGTAGTCGGTTATATCTTTAATTATTCCTGAGACGTGCCATGCTATTTATCAAGTATTAAGAGATGAGTTCTTAAAGGTAGTTAAGTTTATTTATTCAGTCTTTTATGTTTGTTTTTCTATATATGTATTAAATTATATAATTATATTTTATACACAATTATCTTAGTTATCTTTTATAATCCATACGAATCGGTTTCAAAGTCAAGGGCCTTATCCGTGTGGATAAAATAGTCCTCTGCAACACTTTCCTCTGGACATCGCTGAGCACTATGTTGACCCCAATTTGCTGCTCCAGTGCTTAATCGGGATGATCAGATTGCAAATTGCGCAAATTAGGTGCTATGTACTCCTTAAACTTAATGGACAGGTCTCGCTATCTTTTCGACAGTGCACCAACCGCATTTGAAACCGTCTACCAAATCCGCAGAACAAATCTGACTTGGATCAACGTCTGATGCGGAATTTGATAAACTTGTACCCTAAAATATTTAGAAAATATATTAATACTTATTATTAATAGATTCCAGACACAGCTGCTGACAGGCTTATTGTTGCGAAGGGATATGCTCGATTGGGTTCCCAGCCTCTCTGTGTAATACTCCAGAGCGTGTTTGTTTGTTTACGAACTACTTAACCCAATTGAGGATCGTTCATGACTATAACCAAACGCTCGTTTTGGTTTGTGTATTGAAAATATTGAATTATGTATTTTATTTTGAAAATACTTAAAAAACTTATTAATAATATATATAATTTTTGCATTTTAAGAAGGAACTTATGTTTCAAACATTTTACTTAATGCATTATTTATATATTTATATTTATTAGAAAATTTAATTATTATTTACCTTATTTTAGATGTTTGACATTTTAAAATATTTATTTATTGTACTGATTAAATTCTATCTTCAAAAAATTTTAAAATTTTTAAAATGTATGATACTTAGTTACTAAAAATTTTATAAAACGAGTTTATAAGCTTTAGACTGTTCCCGGGCCAAGTCTGTTCCGTTTTTCAGTTATAATTTTTCCAGCCATTGAAAATGATCTATCAGCCGCCGCACTGCTAGCTGGCATTGAGTGAACATGTAGTGCTAATATGGACAGATATGGGAATTTGTTAGACCCCGTACTTAAAAAAAGTACAGGGGTCTATTGGGTTTGTTTTAACGAAAATGTGCGTAACAGGCAGAAGGAGGCGTGGCAGACCCCATAAAGTATATATATTCTTGATCAGCATCAATAGCCGAGTCGATATAGCAATGTCCGTCTGTCCGTCTGTCTGTCTGTCTGTCTGTCTGTCTGTCTGTATGAACACCTAGATCTCAGAGACTATAAGAGCTAGAGCCACCAAACTTGGTATGTAGGTTCGCCTATATTGCAAGCAGATCAAGTTTGTTTCAAAATTTGGCCACGCCCCCTTTATCGCCCACAAATCGAAAACAAAAATTTCATATCCAAATTATAAGAACAATTTAAAAGCTAGTGACACCAAACTTATTATGTAGGTTCCTCTACATTGCAGGCATACTAAGTCCATTTCTTTTTTGGATCGGACCACTATATCATATAGCGCCCATAGGAACAATAGGTCGAAAATCAAGTTTTAGTATGAAAAACTTTTTTTTTTTATGAGATATTTCAACCAAACTGATACAATATGCATAAGATTTAGTTTTATATATCCTGTCCGAAGTTGGCTTAAATCGGACCACTATATCATATAGCTTCCATAGGAGCGATCAGCCGAATATCAAGTCTTAGTATGAAAAACTTATTTGTTTTATAAGATATCTTAACCAATCTAATACAGTATGCAAATAACTTGGTTTTATATATCCTGTCCAAAGTCTGTTTAAATCGGACCACTATATCATATAGCTTCCATAGGACCGGTCAGCCGAATATCAAGTCTTAGTATGAAAAACTTTTTTGTTTTATGAGATATCTTAACCAATCTAATACAGTATGCAAATAACTTGGTTTTATATTGCCTGTCCGAAGCTTCCATAGGAGCGATCAGCCGAATATCAAGTCTTAGTATGAAAAACTTATTTGTTTTATAAGATATTTTAACCAATCTAATACAGTATGCAAATAACTTGGTTTTATATATCCTGTCCAAAGTTTGTTTAAATCGGACCACTATATCATATACCATCTGATTTCGTGTATGGATTGGTCTCAACTATACGCATGTTCTGATTTGGATAATGCCATTAAGCTTTTTTATATTACTCTAAATTCTTTATTTGATATCTGTGTTCCGCTTGTATCTCCTATCAGTTCTACTAGACCCCCCTGGTTCTCTAGAGAGTTATCACATTTAAAAAATGTGAAATCCAAGCAATTCAAAAAATATAAAAAGTCTGGAAATCCTTACGATTTCTCCAGATATGTAATTACCAACTCCAATTTTCAGGTACTTAACTCTCAGTGCTACAACAATTACTTACAACGTTGTAAGGTTGAATTCTCTAGAGATCCTAAGCAGTTCTATAAATTTGTAAACTCTAAACGCAAAACTATATCATTTCCGTCATCTCTCACCTTTAATAACGTTCAAGCTAATTCTGACCAATCAATAGCCGATTTGTTTGCTGACTTTTTCCAAACTACATACTCTACGAGTAGACCCCATGATGGTCACTCTTACCCTTACATGCTGAGCAGTATAAACTGTATGTATAGCCCTGCAATCACAGAAAGCTCTCTTCTTTGTGAGCTTAAATTAATTAAGCCAGTACATACACCAGGTCCCGATGGTGTGCCTGGTTCCGTATTAAAGTACTGTGCGGAATCTTTGTGTAGACCGCTGCATAAGTTATTCACTTTATCAATTGACTCTTCGTCTTTTCCAAATCTATGGAAAGACTCTTATATTATCCCTCTTCACAAAAAGGGTATTAAATGCGACGTTCAGAATTATAGGGGTATTGCTAAGCTTTCTGCAATTCCGAAGTTGCTTGAAAGAATAATAACTTCTCATCTTCAACATTTATGTGGTTCTATTATCTCTCCTACTCAGCATGGGTTTATGAGGTGTAGATCGACAACCACTAACCTTCTTGAGTTTACTTCTCTTGTGATTAAAGGGTTCAAGAAAAAGATGCAAACTGACGTTATTTATACGGATTTTAGTAAAGCTTTCGATTCTGTAAATCACTCACTATTAATTCATAAGCTCGATCTTCTCGGCTTTCCGAATAATCTTCTTATTTGGATTTCCAACTATTTAAGTAACAGAACGCAAAGAGTTAGTTTCAAAACTTCATTTTCAAAAACCATCAAAGCTACGTCTGGAGTACCGCAAGGTAGTCATCTTGGCCCACTTCTTTTTACGTTATTTATAAACGATCTTCCAACTGTTTTATTCCACTCACGTGCACTCATGTATGCGGATGACGTCAAGCTTTGTTTAACCTATAGTGAACCTTTCTCTGATAGATTTTTGCAAGCGGACTTAAATGCACTGTTTTTTTGGTGTCAAGCCAACTTGCTTAAATTAAATAGTTTAAAATGTAAAGTAATGACTTTCTACAGATCCTTTCGGCATATTTGTCAGTATTCACTAAATGGCATTATCTTGGAATGCTTAAATGATAACGAAGGCTCAGTAAATGATTTGGGTATAATTCTAGATCATAAACTGAAGTTCGATAAACATATTGCTGTTGCAGTCAATAAGGCAATGGGAGTTCTTGGGTTTATTAAGCGATGGTCAAAGGAATTTGATGATCCTTATATTACTAGGCTTTTATATACATCTCTTGTTCGTCCGATTCTTGAGTATGGGTCATGCATTTGGTCTCCTCAATACGAATCACATCGTGCCAGAATAGAATCGGTTCAAAAACAATTTTTAATATTTGCTCTTCGCGGCTTGAACTGGAACTCAGAAATACAGTTGCCTTCGTACTCTAGTAGACTTTGTTTAATCCATCTTCCCTCTCTTACTAATCGTAGAATTATGCTTGGAGTAATGTTCGTCCATAAATTACTACAGGGTCAAGTAGACTCAGTTAGTTTGATGGACGAAATAACTTTCAACATACCTTTTAGATTAACTCGTAACTTTAATCCTCTTTATCTTCAGCATTGCACCACTAACTGGGCTTTGCATGAACCTTTTCGTATTCTGTGTGCTGACTATAACAATCTGTACCGTACGATTAGTTTCAAGCGTTCTTCGCCAACTATTAAGGCCTCTATATTATTGTTTCTAACTAATCTAACTAACTAACTAATCTCTAATTTTATCTTGGTCTGATTGGGTTTTTCTGGGTTTTCCCCAATCCTAGCAACAAATGTTAGACCAATCGTTTTCTTTTTCATTTAAGATACCCCCAGAATATAAAATATATATTTATAATTACATTTACATTTACATTACACTGTAATAATTAAATTTATATTTTAATTTAAATGTATAGTTAAATGTCGGCTGCTTATAGCTTGACAATAAATAAATAAATAAATATAGCTGCCTATGGACCGATCGGGCGAAAATCAAGTCTTAGCATGAAAAACTTTTTTGTTTTATGAGATATCTCAACCAATCTAATACAGTATGCAAATAACTTGGTTTTATATATCCTGACCAAAGTTTGTTTAAATCGGACCACTATATCATATAGCTTCCATAGGACCGATCAGCCGAATATCAAGTCTTAGTATGAAAAACTTTTTTGTTTTATGAGATATCTTAACCAATCTAATACAGTATGCAAATAACTTGGTTTTATATTGCCTGTCCGAAGCTTCCATAGGAGCGATCAGCCGAATATCAAGTCTTAGTATGAAAAACTTATTTGTTTTATAAGATATCTTAACCAATCTAATACAGTATGCAAATAACTTGGTTTTATATATCCTGTCCAAAGTTTGTTTAAATCGGACCACTATATCATATAGCTGCCTATGAACCGATCGGGCGAAAATCAAGTCTTAGCATGAAAAACTTTTTTGTTTTATGAGATATCTCAACTAAACTATTACAGTATGCTTGGTTTTATATATCATGACCGATGTTGGATCAAATCGGACAACTATATCATAAAGCTGTATAGCTGCATATATAGAAAAAAGTAGTCGAAAATGTATTACAACGCTCTGCAACAGCAACAAGCGGCCAAATTATTATTTTAATTTTTGTAGTCTTTTCTATTTCCATAGTAAGTACGGGGTCTCCGACAGTCGAGTATGCTCGACTGTAGCACCGCAAGCGAAGGGAGCGGGGGGTTGGCGAGCGAAGCGAGCAGGGGGCGGAGCCCCCTAGTTTTCATTGGTTTCCCACCAGTCCATCAAGTTAAAGGTTTCCGTCATAGGTACTTTTTCTTTGCAGTACCTTTCCACTTCATCTTCAGGACTTTCAATTCTCTGTGAGGAATTGCTGCATTAACTTTGAAAAAGCATCATTAGTTCTATGAGAAGAAGGTAAATCTTGGCTAATTAAAATGTATGTAATTCTGATCTGAAATGTTAGTGAAATCAAGAGAAAAGTCCGGTGCAGGTGAGGGTGTAGTTGGTTAAACTGTCTTTTTCCATCATTAATGCAGGTCGTGAATTATCCTGTATGCGGGAAAGGCAAAAACTTTTTATATAATCTAAGCCATTTGCTTGTATATTAATAGATGGCGGATATAAAAAGAATTCAAGCTTATGCCACATATCTAAATTTTGTACCCATACTGTGTCAATGTTTTGTATAGTATTTTGTTTTAAGATTAAAATTGCACCTATATCTTCTTCAGTCGGCTTACAAACTTCCTTCAGCGTAATTATTGAAGGATATATGTAGCACATCGATTAAGAACTACATAGCTGCAACTTTTTAAAAACTATTTCAAAATGTTCACACATTTCTACGAGGGCCTTAACAATATCTATATTTATATGCAGCATTCGCAGGCTTTCGTCAGTTCTTGGCAGGACATTATTAACTTCGCCCCAATTGTCCATTATAGACTTCAGCATCCTATATTGCGAGTTCCACCGCGTTGGACACTGGCTTTTTAATGATGTCGGAAAGAGATGCTGCAAATTTGCCCTTTTGAAGTAATTCACCATCTTTTTGCACGACTCTATAACATCTGCGAGGTCTGTGGTGACAGTGAAAGATTTGTCCAACACGTTTGAAAATAAGTGGCTGCTACAGTTTAGGCGCGTCTTATGTTCCAAGGCCTTGACAATGTTAGATCCCCTGTCGGTGATAAACTAAATTTTATTAATACTGCCAACACCAAACTCATTAAATACACTTATCAATTTTTTCAGGATATTCTAGCTAGTAGACCTCTCAAAATTCATTGACTACATTCCCAAAACCATATCAGTGAATTTGAAATTCTTTTGGTAATGAAATATCCCAGGAAGTTCCTCTTAATGTAGTTGTCGGTCCACATCTCTATTGTTTCAGATGCTCCGCCGCTAGACACAATATTGATTATCTCATCCTTGACCTTTTCCTTTTTTTTAGTTGCGTCCATTTAATTGTTTTTATTTTAATGTTTAAATTTGGTCTTAGTCGGATGAATATGAAATAGCTGCTTATTTGAAAAACTTTTTTAATTATTGCAAATTCTTCACCAAAGTCACAGATTCGCTTTTGCACACCAAGTCTCAAATTTTTCTACCAAATCTATAATTTTCCCGTTATATCTGGTGATTTCCCCAAGGCCCGTGAACATAATTAATTGTTTCTATAAATTTGTTGCTAATTATTTTATTCAGCGTCAACAATAAATATTAAATTTAATAATAAAAATACATTTTTTTTTTTAATTTTTTTAACATGTTTTAACATTTTTCGGAGACATTGCATTTCCGATTACGAATTAGCTTTGAATGGCAATCTATTCGGCGCTTACCAAGAGCGGGTGTTGATAGAGATGTCGGAGCATTTATATTCTCCTCTGAATCGGATTCAAAGGCTTCAGCCCGCATAGGCTTATACAAATTAAAGATTTGTAATATGTATAAGAAGAAATTATACGCAGCCGTTCTCCAACGCATCCAGACAGAATTTTGGGCGCGAAAGAAGATCATCTACCGTTTCTACCGTTCATTTTGAGTTTTTTTTGATTGTTTTTTGTTTTTAATTACCTAATTTTTTCACTCTGTTTTTTTCCCTATTAATTTATATTGTATTACATTTTTGTTTTATTCATGGCTGTTCAATTTCATTGATTATTTTAAATTTCATTTACTTATAATTTTTATCTACTTATAACACTAGGCAACAATTTTCAACTTTTTGTCTATTACACGAACCAAACCCACTTTTTTGGATAGATTTGGGTCCAAAAACGACGAAAAACATTTTTTTTTTTTTTCTATGGCAGATTTTTTTTTTTAGAATTTTTTGAAATTTGGCTGTTTTTTTAATGCTTTTTTTTAGAGGTACGCCCACTTTTGTCATCATTACACCCGAATGCCAAAACCGATATTCAAAAGCTTTACTTTTTCGGAAAGCCAATGAATATATCTAGAATTCATTTATACAAAGTTTTGGATTTAAACTTATAGTTTAAGAGGTATCAATTTTTGAATTAAGAATATGATGATTTTTTAAAGCTTTTTTTTTAGCTTTTTTTACTTTAAAATTCGAGGAAAAGTCGAAAAAAATTTATTACATTTTGTCTTTAATTTTATTTGCATAGCTGCATTAATTATGCGTCGCTTAAGATATGTCTTATCAAAATCTGTGGAGAGACGGCGATATAATATTTTTTTGTGTCTAAGCATGTTTTTGTCGACTTTTTTGACTTCCTCGTAGAGTAGCATAACCTTTAGTATGAAAATTTGTTGTGATTTTTGATATATCTTAACCAATCTTACACAATATCAATTTGTTATTATTTTACACATTTTGACCATATTTGGTTCAAATCAGTGTACTATATCGTATAGCTGCCATAGTAACGATCGTTCGAAAATCAAGGTTTAGTATGAAAAAGTTTTTTGTTTTTTAAGGTATATCATCCAATCCCGCTGGTTATGTATTTAGTAATGTGGTATGTATCCCTACCAAATTTGGTTCAAATCGGATCACTATTCAATATAGCTGCCATAGGAACGATCAGTCGAAAATTCACCTTTAGTATGAAAAACTTTTTTATATTCTAAGATATTTTAGTCGAACTCACAAATTGTCTACTCTATGTTGTCCTTCACATCTTTATTAATTTTGGTTCGAATCTGTCTACTATATCATACAGCTGCCATAGGACCGATCGGTCTAAAAACAAGTTTTAGTATGAAAAACTTTTGTGTTTTTTGAGATATCTTAACTAAACTGATAGAATATGCATATAAGTTGGTCTTATGCATCCTGACCAAAGTTGGTTCAAATCGGTCCACTATATCATATAGCTGTCATAGGACCGATCGGTAGAAAATCATGTTTTAGTATAAAATTTTTTTTTGTTTTTAAAGAAATCTCTGTAAAACTCATAAATTGGGCATCTTTCATTGCCCATTACATCCTTACGAAATTTGGTAGAAATCGGACCACTATATCATATAGCTGCCATAGAAACAATCGATACGAACGGTCGATAAGCAACCTTTAGTATGAAAAACTTTTTTGTTTTTTAAGTTATCTGTACAAAACTTACAAGTTATAAGCCTTCTATTGCCTTATACAACCTGTTCAAATTTGGTTGGAATCGGATCACTATAACATATAGCTTCCATGGGACCGATCATTCGAAAATCTACCTTTGCGTAAAAATTGTTTCATTGTTAATATACTAATAACTTAGCCGTCCTTCCATAGATTTTAACGGTAACATACGCAACGATTGGTAATTAATATAGCTATATATATATAAACAAATTTAATAGTTCAGATGACCATCTTAAATGCATATTCTGTCAGATTGGTTAAAATATCTCAAAAAACAAAAAACTTTTTAATACTAAACCTTGATTTTCGAACGATCGTTCCTATGACAGCTATATGATATAGTACACTGATTTGAACCAAATATGGTCAAAATGTGTAAAATAGTAACAAATTGATATTGTGTAAGATTGCTTAAGATATATCAAAAATCACAACAAATTTTCATACTAAAGGTTATGCTACTCTACGAGGAAGTCAAAAAAGTCGACAAAAACATGCTTAGACACAAAAAAATATTATATCGCCGTCTCTCCACAGATTTTGATAAGACATATCTTAAACGACGCATAATTAATGCAGCTATGCAAATAGAATTAAAGACAAAATGTAATAAATTTTTTTCGACTTTTCCTCGAATTTTAAAGTAAAAAAAGCTAAAAAAAAAAGCTTTAAAAAAATCATCATTTTCTTAATTCAAAAATTAATGTCTCTTTAACTTCTGGCTTAAATCTAAAACTTTGTATTAATGAATTCTAGATATATTCATTGACTTTCAGAAATAGTAAAGCTTTTGAAAATCAGTTTTGTCATTCTCGAGTAATGATGTTAAAAGTCGGCGCACCTCTGAAAAAAAGTTCGAAAAAAAAGCCAGGTTTTTAAAAAATTCTAAAAAAAAAATTTCACCATAGAAAAAAAAAAAAAAAAGTTTTTCGTCGTTTTTGGCCCCAAATCTATCCAAAAAAGTGGGTTTGGTCCGTGTAATTTTTTGGCTGTTGCCTAGTGTAATCTAACAACATTTCTTTTAAAGAAGCAATCACATTTTTCAATGTACTACAACTAGACTCCAAAAATTATAACGATATATATGTATGGGCTTATAATACTCTTACGCTTTAACACTGTCCAAAGGCAGAAATTCCATATTGACATTGCACTTCCGATTGCGAATCGGCGTTGAATGGCAATTTATTCCGCGCTCACCAAGAGCGGGTTTTGATGGAGATGTCGGCGTTGCTGGAGCATTTATATTCTCCTCTGACTCCGATGCCCGCATAGGCTTATACAAATGCAAGATTTGCAATATGTATAAGATCAAATTACAAACTGATACAATATGCATAAGATTAGGTTTTATATATCCTGACCAAAGTTGGTTCAAATTGGACCACTATATCATGTAGCTGTCATAGGACCGATCGGATCAAAATTAGGTTTTAGTATGAAAAACTTTTGTGTTTTAAGAGATATTTTAACCAAATTGATAGAATACGCATTTAAGTTAGTTTTATACATCCTGACCGAAATTGGTTCATATCGGACCGCTATATCATATAGCTGTCATAGGACCGATCTGGTCAAAATTAGGTTTTAGTATGAATATGCATTTAAGTTAGTTTTATACATCCTGACCGAAATTGGTAACCGGTAATCAAACCACTATATCATATAGCTAACATAGGACCGATCGGGCGAAAAGTCTTAGTATGAAAAGTAGACAGTAGTAACGCGAGCGAAGCAAACAGGGGCGGAGTCTCTTAGCTATATTTTTTACTATCTCCCTGCATTTATGATAAAGTTAAAATGTCAAAAGCAAAAGCAATTGCAAAAATTTCTGATATCCCACAAAAAAAACCTCTACACGAGGTAAAAGTCTAGTGACGAAAGCAATTTTTAGCTCCAAAATTTCTGATATCCAATTGTGTGACGAGCTAAATTCAGTTTATTATAAAAACTTTAAATAAAAAAAAAAAAAACACGAAAATTGGTATTCTGCACTGTGCAAAAAGTAATTTTTATGTACAAAGAAGCTCCACCTTTTTGAGCACAGTGCACAATGCCAATTTTCGGGTTTTTTTTTTTTTAATAATTTTTATTTTTATTTTAAGTTTTTATAATAAACTGAATTTAGCTCGTCACACAATTGGATATCAAAAATTTTGGAGCTAAAAATTGCTTTCGTCACTAGACTTTTACCTCGTGTAAAGGTTTTTTTTGTGGGTCAACATATATCTCTTGACTTAAACAAAAGGCGTTCCTTTTATTAAAAAAACTTATTTTTATCTTAAACTTTATTTTATAACAGGTCAAAAAAAATATAAAAATATTCCATAAATTCATTAATTTTGTATTTTTAAATTAAATTAATTTTTTTTCAAACGAAATAAGTGAACTGATCAGAAATAAAAAAAGTTTTTTTTAATAAGTATTCGGTTTGTTTTGGCAATTTTCTTATGTTTAAATGTTAGATTGGTCCTCCATTTTTGTTTATCACTTGTTTAATGCGATCTTTCATAGAATTTATTAATTCTTCAAGAAGTGATTTGTCCAATTTCGCCCACTCTGCCACAATTGCATCCCTTAGCTCTTTTAGAGAACCATATTGTTTTCCGTGTTTGTAAACTTTGCTTGAAAGTATACCCCAAAGGTTCTCAGTGGGGTTGGGATCGGGACTTTTAGCTGGCCACATCAGAAGCGGTATGTTTCGCTCATCGAAAAATTTTGTTGATGTCTTTGAAACGTGAATTGGTGCATTGTCCTGTTGAAATGTCCAGGAATCGCCGCACATTTCCTCTCCAAACGAAATAAGATAACAATCCAATAACTCTATATATAAGTCAGAGTTCATTTTGTGCGATATAAAGCATATTGGACTCTTTCCAAAATAACAAAAAGAAGCCCACACCATAAGCGAACCTCCTTGAAAATTTCTCGACATCCTTTGCTGCTTGGCGGTCCGGATATCGCGATAATAATATTGATATCCATCGGGACCATCCAAATTAAACTTTTTTTCATCGCTAAAAATGATATTTCGCCACTCCGACTCCCAAAACTTATATTTCTCAGCAAAGTGCATGCGTGCGACTTTGTGTCGAGGAAGTAGCTCACATTTGGCGACTTTTTTTCATATGAAATGAATTCGTCGTCGTGAAAAATTTGTTGGACACGACGCTTTGAGACTGGAAGACTCAGTTCCTGACAAATTTCAGCTGCGCTTAGGTTTTCTTTTAAAGCTAAGCTTTTAATTCGCCGCTTATCACGCTCTTTTACCAATGGAGGGCGACCAGAACGTGGCTTCTTTCCGTGGTTTTCGGGGTCTTTTAGAAACTTTTGAATAGTAAAAAAGCTTCTATCCATTTTTGGCGCAATTATAAGTAGAAGAAGCTACGCCAAAAACCAAGTTGGGAATTTAAAAAGCAAAGTGTAGACAAACCGTTATATGTTTGATAAGGTAACTTTTTAAGTACGGGGTCTCCGACAGTTGAGTATAGTCGACTGTAGCACCGCGAGCGAAGCGAGCAGGGGGCGGAGACCCCTATTTTTTATTGGTTTTTGTTTTTTTTTTTTAATTGGTTTTATTATAACTTTATTACTTTTCTCTTTTCTTATTGATGTATATAGTATTAAATTTTTGTTTTTTCATGGCTGTTCTAGTGGTGTTTCGAACCGGGGACCCCGAAGTGAAAATAACCCTTGAGCCACGGGCGTTGAAATATTTTGTCCAACAATAATGTACCAATTGGTTCAAATTTTATGTTTCGAAAAAGCAGCAGCTAGTTGACGCCGGGAGATTTGTTACAACTCTAACAATGAAACGTCAAAAAAATGACAACAACTTCAAGGAAACGTAAAGGAAAATCAAGAACACGAAGTTTCAGTTCCACTGGGGAATAACTTCCCATCATTACATCTAAGCTTATTTAGTCATTTGAAACAAACTGACATTTCATTTAATTTTGAGAAGTCGACGAAAAATTTCAAATTTAATTATCTTTTGAACTAGTTGTTGGATTTGGGTGATCGAGGTATCAATTGACGCGTATTTTTGATAAGAATGAGACTTACTCTAGAGCGTTTTCCCGGTGTCCACTCGATTTTCTCCAACTCATCGTCGACCACCATGATTGTCGGTATCTCCTTCTCGAGGCTGATCCGCTGCTAATCCTGCTCAATTAACCTAGAACAAGTTGCAAATATATATAAAATATATATAATAAAAAGTAATCCATTTTTTTGTGTGTCAGCTTTGGTATGCTTTAGTTTGAAAACTATTGGTCAAACTCATTTGGGCTTAAGCTTTTTGGAAAGGTAGGCACACAGTTGTCTGTTTCTTAAAACATCGATTCTATAAAGAGATCTATTTTGTTAAACATGGATACCACCAAAGAAAAAGTTCGCTAAATTTAACTATTTCTTTTTTATAAAGGCGATAATGCAATCGTCTAAAAATGCTCAAATTTGGTTTTGAAGGTTCCATCGCCCAAGAGCTTAACCTTGACCATAAAAACATATTGAAGTCATTTACAAGAAGCTAGATTTGTAATGTAGCTCCAAGAATGAGTGCCTCACGAATGGTTTAAAAAACACATAATAGCTCAAATTTCCATCTGCGAATTCTTACATAAAATGAATGAAATTGATCCATTTCATAATCAACTGTCAACAATTAGACCGTTTGAAGCTTGCAATTGACCGAAAACGACCAGAATTGGCCAATAGGAAAGGTATAGCGTTCCATCAGGACAACGCTAAGCCACACACATCTATACTGACAAGCACCAAACTTAGGGAGCTTAGGGAGCAAGATTTAATGCATCCACTATATAGTCCGGATCTAGCACCAAGCGATTACACAAGGGAACAAAACTGAACTTGAAGTGTGTTGTTTTAAAATTTATAAACGTTTTTTACTTCGCTGATTTCAAATCTGATCTCAATTTTTCTCTATCAGCCCCTTAGTTATTTTCAAAATATTAAAGACATAAATTTTTATAGCTAAAGGGTATTTCATAGCGCGCATGTTTTGTGTTTTGCTTGCTGTGCCAGCAACGAGCTCTGGCAGCCAACTGTATCTTATTTGCTTAGTCAATTCACACTGAGCAACATTTACCATCTACCATCAATTTTCGTGATGGTGCCATACTTTAACCCGTGGTGCCATACTTTTACCAAATTCACATTGAGCAACATCTACCGTCTACCATCAATTTTCGTGATGGTGCCATACTTTAACCCGTGCCGAAATTTCCCATTCGTTCCGCCATCTTCCCTTTGATGTTCCTGTTCCATATGTTTTTAATCGGTTTCAAGCCGATATTTATCGAAAGCAACACTAAAAATCTGACAATCACTACGAAAATGTAAACATTGTCGATTATAGTGATTGACAAAATCAAAAAGAACAAGATATTTGAAATGTGAAAGTCATGTAAGTACAACATTTTTTAAAGTTTTTTGTAATATTAATATGTTTATTTAATTTAAAAGCACTTAACAAAGGTACAGCCAGTCGATTGACTTGGTCCGCTGAGTTAGAGGGCCTCCTAATAGATCTCTGGGAGGAGAAAATTGGAGATCTGATCACGAAAGAACTCGCATGTCTACATGGAGATGGCGGAGACGTTGCAAGAAATTGGTTTTTCTGGTAAATGGACAGATGTCCGGACGAAACTGGAAATTTTGACTCGGAAATACAAGTAATATACATATACAATTTTCTGCTAATAAAATTTTAAATTATTATAACAAGCATTCTCAGGGCAGAGAAATCCAAAATTGGTCCAAGTGGTGGCGCACCGTCTACATGGTCTAATTATGAAAATGTGCACATCATTTTGGGCGGCATAAGGATGCACGATGCTGAATACCCCACGTTAAATCAATTTAGTAAGTATTTAAAATTAAGATTTAAAGTAAATTTTTAATTTGCATAACTCCTCAATTACAGATCACGAGGAATATATGTCTGACCCAATCGAGTACGATCCGGAAACATCGATGTCCAGCACTGAAGGACCTGCTCCGAAGCGTCAACGGATTGATATTCAATCCGAATTGGTTGAGATTGCTCGGGAGCGGCTTGAAATGCAGAGGGAGCAGCAGGAGAAACAAAGCCAGGAGATGGAAAAGCAGTCCAAAATATTAAAGGATAAAGGATAAAGATGACAATCGCAATTTTCAAAAAAATTAGTTAAAAGTCCTAGAATCCAAAAAATAAATGAAACACACTTGATTTTAATATGGTTTTATTTGTGTTTATTGTTGTAAAAGAAATTCTGCAATTGCTGATCGTATTTCCTCGGCCGGGGTGCTAAAATCAGCGAAAGAGTTGACTTGATGTGGCTGCGCCTTTTCTTTTTCACCCACGGCTCTCCAAGTCTCTTCAATGACGCTGTTGTGCATATTTAAGATATTATGCAATACACAGCAAGCCATTATAACCGTTGCGTTATTTTTTGGACGACTCTCAAGACCCTTTCCAACGCGTCGAAATCTGGCCTTTAAATGTCGAAACGCATTTTCAACGACTCTTCTAGCTTTTGACAAATTGTAGTTAAAAGTCTTCTTTCTTAAGGGTTGATTTGTCGCGAATGGATAAGGCTTTATTAGATTTCGTGAGAACCGGAATGCAGAGTCACCAATCAGAAGAACTGGAACGTCGACGTCACATATTCTCCTTGATTTGGTCTCCAGCAAAGGGCAAGAGTCAAGCATCCTCTTTAGCCTCGACCGTTGGAATATCATCGAGTCATTGCAGCGACCCGGGTAACCGATATCCACATACTGGAATCTGTAGCTACAAATTATCATTTTTATTATAAGCATATTCAAAATATGTTTATGTTTCATAATTTAATATCTTACCGGAAATCTACCATAGCAAATAGCACAACCGAGTACCATCCTTTGTAGTTATGGTGGTCAATTGCCTCTGCAGCTGGTGGCTCTATTTCTATATGACATCCATCTAATATAAGCAACTATACGAATAAATTTAAATTAGAAAATTAATGTTTTATACTCACCAATTGCGCCAAGACACTGCGGAAATCCGATGACTTCAAAACCCTGAACAGACTCGTCGATTTTGGACTCGATCAGAAAATTTGCTGTCAGGTATTCTTTCCTAAACTCCATTATAAGTGCTCTGCAGAATTCATGAAGAATATTGCACACACTATTTGGTGAGACGCCGAACATAATGCCAATTGCTCGGTACTCCGCCGCTGAGCCCAAAGTGAACAGAGCAATGGCTATTCTTTTGTCCAGCGGAATGGCTTTCCTGAAATTTGTGTTTTTTTTCTTCAAAATTCCAAGCCGGCTCACCAGCAGCGCAAATGTTGACCTTTCCATGCGGAAGCATTCCTTAAAAAAGCGTTCATCATTCTGCGGCACGTCCCTCTCCCAAAGTGCGCCAAACCGCTTCTAAAATATAAAAATAATAATATTAAATGAGTTTGCATTTGCTTCTTATAAATTATTCGAACTCACATGCATCCAAACACGGCGTGGCATATTAAAAGCCAAGTTATTGGACGCCATTAATAGGTCCTCATCGTCGTCGTTAGCCATATCATTGGTCTGCTGCATTGCGGTGGTAATGGTGATTAGTTGACCTAATAAATCATTGCTTTGCTGTCGCGCAGCAATAGCAATAGCCAATGTTTGGTCAAAATTCATTTTATTCAATTTTAAATTTTTTCACAAGTCAGTTCACGTCAAGTTGAAACGTCAAGTTTAAAATTGATGGTAGATGGTGATGGTCCCAGTGTGAATTGCTGTTTCACATCTACCATCATTCCCATGCGTTCCCCGTAGATGTGCTCAGTGTGCAGAGGCTATTAGTGATATGACGAACGCTGAAATTAAGTTGGCAGCTCTGTACACAGGGAGCGCGGCTAACTTCACGTTTCCGAGAAGACGTCCTTCTTTTTTTATTTTTGGTACGAGCGTCTATAGCGAACAGACGTTCTTTAACGCGCCTCTTAATAAACGAGCAGAACTTGCTGGGCGGACACATATTATTTACAACGATGGAAAACAATACCACTACCCCAACACATATAAATTCATAGACTCGAAGCACCGTGCAGGCCAGAATATACAGAATACAATAGTGTACCTTTATTTTCTTTTCTTTTTCTTAAACCCAATCGGGTGTTCATCTGTTTTCTTCAGTGCAATAGGCATTTCAAAATTAACATCAGTTCCAACTGCGTATACATCCATTTTTTTTGTGATCGCGAAATGGGGGATCAAAAAAGTGAGGTCAAATTTATCAGTTATTACTGGTGCCATTGCGTTGTAAAGACGTTTCCATCCGTACATGAAATTGAAATTCTGCATTTTAGTTAGAAAAAACAAAGTTTCTTTAACGCCAAACTTGAACAAAATGTACAGATGCTCGCACACTGCTTACAGATTTAGGTTCGTTTTCTCATCTTAATTTCAAAGCCAACTTTACCCATAGGGAACTTTACTCTCAAGGTGCCCACACACGATAAACATGTTCGCTGAGCATGCTCCGCTCGTCGAAGTTTTCGATTAACCACAGACGGCACATTTGAAAATTTTTCTTCAGGCAGTAAGCATGAATAATCAAAATTCAAGTAAAATTATTGCAATGCTTGTGATGCATATTTGCTTGAAAAGAAAAAGAGGGCAAAAAAACAAAAATCCATCAAAACGCAAAAGAATTTGGTCAAAGAAATGGCTGATGAAGAGAAGCGAACGTTTGCACATTCATTTGATAAATACATTTGCAATATCTGATGTCACAAACTACAAAAATTTTTCGCGAATAGACATGGACACATATAATCATCTCCTGCAGTTAGTGACGCCCGCAATTATAAAACAAAATAAAAACATGCGAGATGCGATTTCGCCAAATGGAAGATTATCTGCGACTCTAAGATTTCTGGCTAATGGACAGAGCTTCGTAGATTTGAAGTTTTTAACCAATATTTCTCCTCAATCCCTTGGAAAAAATATAATGGAGACCTGTTTTGCAATAATATCTGCATTAAAATAATTTATAAGGGTTCGTTATTGCGTTTTTAAACTAACTATTTATTTAAAATCATCATCATCAAACAATTCTTGGAATTGGTATCAAATAAATCAGAATCGAATTAAATCAGTTCAAAAGAAATTCTTGCTTTTCGCCTTACGTGGTTTTAACTGGGATCCCAACCTTCGTTTACCACCGTACTCCCATAGGCTTCTTCTTCTTAGCCATCCGTCTTTAATTAATCGTAGGAAAACTCTTGGTTTTGTTTATCTTCACAAATTGATTATAATCAATAATTATTGGCGAGATCGATTCTAGTTCCCTTCTGGGCCGCCTCAGCTTTTCGGTCCCCCGCAGATTAACTATTCTTACCTACATGCACAACTGATTACGCTTCACACGGTTCGTTTCGTGTTTTATGAACCGACTATAATAGCCTCTTTCGCGTTTTCTACTCAGAACTCTCTCTCCCTCTCTTTTCACTAAAATCCGCACTTTTCCAATATTTTTCGTTAAATCCCTGACCTTACTTATACTAATAACCTGTTACATTACATTTTAATAACCAAACATTCATACTATTACAACTCTAATCTTTATTAATCTTTTGGGGTTTTTCTGGGTTTTCCCCAATCCTTGCAACAAATGTGGGATCATTTTTAATTTTTGCTTACCCCAGATATAATTCTAATTTTAATTTTTTCTTTACAGTTCATTATTTATATTTAACATCACTGCGGACGGCAGTTCGCTCTAGTGACGAAAGCAGCACGGAGGGTGCGAAAATGCGACTAGCAATATATACAGCTAATATGGAAAATTTGCTATGACTGTCCGATTGGATCGAGTTATATTCCAATCGAAAGGGCTTAGTCCTAACTCACAAAATGGCATACTTTTATAGCTCATCTGGTTCATGAGATACGGGGGTGTAAGTGGGAGGGTTAAAATTTAAACAATTGCAACTAATGGGGCCTTTGTGGTCTTTTGGTAAAAAATTTTATTTTTTAAAAATTCTTATTAAAAATATGCGATTGATACCTCGATCACCCAAATCCGATAACTGGTTCACAAGATAATTAAATATGCAATTTTTAGTGGACTTCTCAAAATGAGATGAAACGTCAGTTTGTTTGTCTGTTTGCATCAAAGCGCTAAAAAAGCTAAGATGTAATGATGGGGATTTATTCCGTTTTTAAAGGCTTTGGCTGAGAGACTTGGAAGATATTACCTATTAACTGAATTAACGCATTTTTGTATCGTTCGAAAATTACGTTTTTTTTTTTTTTTTTTTGAAAAATGATTCGGGTTACAAAGCATACAATGAAAAGATAATAAAAATACAAGTGTTAGGTATAAAAATAATTTCCACTTTCCATAACAACAAAGTTTTCAGCTGCATTGCCGTCAACATCCAACCATTCAGTGGTACCAGCTTTGTCCATACCTCCAGCCCTCATCTTTTGTATAAATGACTCCTTTAGTTTTACTAGGGCAGCAGATAACGAAGCAACATCTCTGCCGTATGCCAACTGTCGAGATCCACTTTCCAAATATCCCAAAAAAGCATTCGAATGTGTGCGTTTTCGATTTCCAGCAAACACTATTTTGTTGATTAACATGGGTTGAGCAGTTGCACCTCCTCTTGTCATTGATGCTGCAGCAAGTTTTGAAATTTTGGTAAACAAAATTGGTATGAATTTCCTCCTCGGTGCATCCTTGGCATTGTAAGAAAGGTCAATAGTTTTCCTGTTTTCCCATCTAGTACTATTAGTGATGGAACCAAGAACTCCCAAATCTTCACACGCAGTGCCAAACATGGCATGGAAAATAGCTTGGTTTACGTGGTCGCAGCTTCCATTAGTTTTCTTCCACCAAGTATATTGTGGAGCATATTTCAAATAATATTGAATTCCTTTTATCCCAGAAAAATCAAAATCATTGCTGTCGGTTTTTACAATAAATTCTATTGGAAAGAATATCTTGTTGGTGCTTCTTGATCCAGTTACCAAAAGTAGATCTCCCAAGTTTGTCAAAAGACTGCGGCATTCTTCAACACTTCTAGCATCCCTCAAACAATCAACAATTGACTCACACATGGGCAAGTTTTTCAATGATTCTTTCAAACTTCTAACCATTTTCTCATGCATTCCCCTTTCTTGTGCTAGCATTATGCTGAGTGTAAGAGGCCCAAGTGTTCTCATGAGTCCTGTCCTACGCTCAGGTTTGAAGGTTAATCCACTTAATAATGGAAGATGGACGTTTGACAACCCAAATGTAGTGATCCCTTTATCAACAATATTTCCAGCTTGGTTCCTTCCACGGAATTTTGAGGGAGACACTCTATCTTCATCCCATTGAATTTTAAATGCTGTAAGCATGTCCACAAGAGGTGTTGCAAGTTTGAAATCCCAAACTATGGTTCGTCCAGGTTCGGTATTTTTGAATTCTTCAAATAGCGCAGCCACTGTATGAGTTACAGTTCCATAAGTGCATTCGTTGTCACCGTGTGTATTCCCTCTCTTTCTCTCATCAGGATTGTTAATTTTCCGGATATGCAAATATATGGTTGCGATAAACCCAGCATACACATTACTTCTATCAATATCAATGGTCTTGTCAGTAAACACAGCTTTTTGCTCTTTCAATCCTTCGTATTTAAAAACAAGGTAAAGATACAAAGTTCGAATATTCCCAAGTTGCACATTTCTGGCTTCAGGACTATAAGAAGATTCTTCTTGACGGCTTGAACCTGGTTTGTCGATTTCCATTGTTTAAAGTTTCAGTGGTAACAGCTCAATTAGAAAAAAGAATATCTGTTTATACTGAGAACGAAAGTACGAAAAACTTTTTGGCTTTATGAGATATTTAAACCAAACTAATAAAAATATATATCCTGACCAAATTTGGTTGAAATCGGACCACTATATCATATAGCTGTCATAGGACCAATCGGTCCAGTATTAAGTCATTGTAAGAAAAACTTTTTTGTTTTATGAAATATCGTAACTAAACTAATAGTATATGCATATAAATTAAACTTATAGATCCTGACCAAAGTTGGTTCAAATCGGACCACTATATCATGCTTTACTTTAGCGGCCTGTACTCCAATATTCTCAAAAAAAAAAAAAGAATCTTCCATGGACCGCCATTTCTTAAGAATTTACGTGAATAAATTAATTGGCGGTCAGCCATGGTTCTCTTGTCATTTAATTTCAAAGTTGCGTGTTTCGCTTTAAGAAAACAAGTAGGCTTTTCAATATTTTCCCATAAAACATAAAACAAAAAAAAACTAGGGGGCTCCGCCCCCTACTCGCTTCGCTCGCGGTGAGGTGCGGCTACAGTCGAGCACGCTCGACAGTAGGATACCCTGAGCCCAGGTACTCTTTTATAAATGTTGATTTTCGACCAATTATTCCAATGGCAGCTATATGATATATGGAATCGATCTGAACCAAATCTGGTCAGAATGTACAAAACCAACATAAATGCATATTCTATCAGTTTGGATAAGATATCTCAAAAAACAAAAAACTTTTTCATACTAAAACTTGATTTTCGGCAGAGCGTCTGTATGACAGCTATATGATATTGTGAGCCGATTTGGACCAAATTTGGTCAGGATGTATAATACCACCCCAAATATATATCGTATGAGATTGGTTGAGATATCTCAAAAATTAAAGAAGCTTTTCATACAAAAACTTCATTTTCGATGTATCGTTCCTATGGCAGCTATATGATATAGTTGTCCGATCCAAAAATAAAAACAAACTTGATCTGCGTACGGTATCCAGAAACATACATACCAAGTTTGAAGTCTCTAGCTCTTATGGTTTCTGAGATCGACGCGTTCAAACAGACGGACAGACAGACGGACATGGCTCAATCGACTCGACTGTTGATCCTGATCAAGAATATATATACTTTTGGGGGTCTGCCACGCCCCCTTCTGCCTGTTACATACATTCTGCCAAATGCATTATACCCTTTTTTGCCCATTTTTAATGGGCTCAGGGTATAATTAAAATAGTACATGCGATTTTTGAATACATCATAATTCTAGCCCCAAATTTCTAAACTTCTGCAAGACATTTAATAATATCCAACTGTTTTATTATTTTTCAGAGCTTGCAAAAAAAGGTCGACCCTTTCATACTGTCTAGAAAAGACCTGTTTCGTTCGGACAGATCCCAAAACGGTTGAGAGAAAACACACTCAATTGATTTTTATGTCAATAAGGGAATGCTCGAGCAATGACCACTCGGTTCGATTTTATTTCGGTTGGGTTTTTCAGAGACCGATTTTCTGAGCTCAAACGAAAATAGGGTCATTTGTGTATGAATTTGTGCTTAAGCAACATCACATCTTGATAAAAATAAAGAAAAAATTTCAAAATCATTAAAAAAATTTTAAAAATTCAAATTTAAATAAAAATAATGAATCGCGAAGAAAATAAAAAAGTCCACGCATTTTTTCAATTTGATAAAATCACTAACATATCATTATGTAACGTGTGCGGCGTCAAGTTAATTGGAAAGCACTTGACCAATCTAAGAAGGCATTTGCTGGCCAAACATCGCGACCTTTTTGAAGATTTTCAAGTTTGTGTCGCCAAAAATGATATAAAACCAGCAAAATTGAAAAAAATTACCTATGAAACAAATGAAGAAACAATAGTCTCTTCATTAGTTAAAATAGTTACCACTGATGGAAGACCATTTAAACATTTGGATAGCGAGGGATTTCGCGAAATAATAGGCGCTATTTTCAAAGCACTGGGAATGCCTCCCATAACTTCAAGAAATATAATGATTTACGTAAAAAATCGCGAAGAAACAATTAAAAATGAGATTACGTCTCTCACAAGAGGAAAGCTTATTTCATTAAAAATTGATGTGGCAACAAGATTGGAAAAAGCAATTCTAGGTGTAAATATGCAAATAATCCACTCGACCAACTTGAAATCGGAAATCCTTATGGGTGTTTTTCTTTTAGTTTCAAATTTTTTTTTTAAATTAATTTTATATTAAAAAAAAAAAAATTAAAAATGACCCTTTTTGTTACCCCTTTTTACAGAGTGCTCATTTGAAGACCCCAATTTCATGAGAGTTCGAAAATTTGTTCATGAATATGTTGTCAAAGCAGGACCGATTTGTGTTTTTGCTCAGAAAAAAGCTCAGACCGAGAGCATGACTGAAACGAAAAAATGGGTCTTGCTCAGAGAGAGACCGAAATTACTCAGTTTTCTCTGTCATTTTTGGGAGCAGACTGCTTAGATTATTTCGGTCGACCCTTTTTTGGGAGCTCTGTAATTTTTTCATTATTTGTTTTATTAATGCAATTGTAAATTTTCCAAAAGTATATTGAACAATTTTCCACACCACCTTTCGATGTAAAGCTCCAGGCGCTTTTTTTTTGTGGTATCCCCAGAAGGCCTACTCCACATGTCAGATCAAAATCGGTGTTAAGAGTGAAATTCGCTGTTTTTAAGACAATCATATGCCTTTCAGCAATCCGAGACAATGGTCGTTCCACTGGCGACGTTTTCCACGATGAGAGGAACAAGGGTTTCTTTCGAGCGGTCCTCCACTGGAATTAAAAATAAAATCACCCGACTTTCGCTCGATTCCGCCGAATACCCATTGTCCCTCAATCATTCGTCCGCAATTGTATTTGCAATTGTATTTGCCCGCCCAATCTTTGTTTCGTAAAAATCAACGGTTTTACCAATGCCACCGATGACGCAAGTCGCATTTTTTAACAACCAGTCCATATACACTTCGTGGATAAAGCTCTTCCAATCCCCCACTGTCTTGGACGACCATCCGAGCTCCTCCTCTAAAAAGCTATATGTAGATCCTTTCAATTCCCACACAATAAATTTGCATAAATCCTTAAAAGAGACACGTGCTTTTCCATAGAATGTGCCTTTCAATGCACTTTCCTAAAAAAGAAACGTAATTAATATGTAATTATAACTGTTGCATTCAAAGAACGATTTTTGTGTTGCTGCTGAATTTGATTAATCCTTGGCTGCTCTGTATTAATGCCACTGCTAATATTAAGACAGCCTAACTGGCCTTGAAGTAGCGAGTCATAAGTTATTTTTTTGCAAACAACTTTTGACACTCCTCAAGTTTACGAAATTTCACAGCCCATCCTTCTTCGAAGATTACGCTGCACGTGTGCAGGCAGCGCTGCGGCAGAGCAAAGGCCTATGCGCGGCGCATAGGCCGTGCCGACCACTGGTATATTGTGTTCATTGAAATGTATGTAACAGGGAGAAGGAGTCATCTCCGACCCCATAAAGTGTATATATTCTTGATCAGCATCAACCGCCGAGTCGATATAGCCATGTCCGTCTGTCTGTCTGTCCACAGATTTTTATAAGCCCCACGCAGATCGTTTGTTTTAAATTTAAGCCACACCTCCTTCCACGTCCAAAAATCGTGAAAAACAGTTCGTCCGTCTGTAAAAACAAAAGGATCTTAAAGAATATAAGAGATAGAATAACCAAATTTGGCACACAGATTACTACTATATAACCCTCGCAGATCAAGTTTGTTTCAAATTTTAGCCACGCTGCCCTCCACCCCTGCCATTCTCGAAAAACCACCACACCAACAATTTTTAAGAATATACATTTTTTGTGGTATTTAACGTTATCTATGAGTATTATCTATTATCCCACTGAATCGCATCAAGATCGGACAAGTACTAGAATGGCAGTTATGGCGAATAAAATTTTTCTGAGCCAAGCAAGTAATTCCTTATAAGTAATTTTATATGTATTGAAATAAGTAACGGGTATCCTATGGTCGGGATCTCGACTATAGCCTTTCTCACTTCTTTTTATTATTTTTATTTTAACATCGGTGCTATTGATGGAAAGGACGTCACAATTAAAAAACCAACCAATACTGGCACATATTTTTTTAACTTTAAAAAATCATTCAGTATTGTGCTAATGACGGTTGTAAATGCCCATAACGAGTTTGTATTTATTGAAGTGGGCACAAATGGTCGAGTATCAGATGCCGGTGTTTTTGGACAATCCAAACTAAAAGCTTTCTACGACGATGGTGCACTTAACCTGCTACTTCCAGAAAAATTACCATTTTCAGATGACGTTGTGCCATACGATTTAGGAGACGGTACGTTTCCACTCCTTGAAAATTTAATGAAACCGTATAGTCGTCATATGCTGACCAAACAGGAGCAAGTCTTCAATTACAGGCTTTCCAGAGCTCGACGCGTTCTTGAGAACGCCTTTGAGATAATGGCAATCTGTGCCCAGAGAAAGTGACCGCAATTACAGCAGCTTGGACAACAGTTTTATGCCAGATTTGGAGCCAATGAGGTGCGGAAACTCATCAAATAATGCCGAACATGTGCGGAATACATTCTGCGCTTATTTTAATAATGAAGGCGCTGTACCGTTTCAAAATAAATTTACATAAAATTTTAAATATTTAAAATGTTTTTACTTTTTCTGTGTCCAAGAGTCGTCAAAGCTTGCGCTTGATCCCGCTAAAAATTTAAAAGGTCCAAGTACCAAAGCGATGGTGTGTAAATGTCCTCGGAGCCAGCTCCAGACCTTTCGTTTCCTTACTTTTTGCAGCTCTCTTCTGTATGATGCCCGCAAAGAGTTTATTTTCCTTTTTAGGATATCAATTGTGGCATGTTGATCAAACTCTTTGTCAGGGAATGAAAATAATGATTATTGTTCAAAATAGCATCATAAACTAGGGGGCTCCGCCCCCTGCTCGCTTCGCTCGCCAACCCCCCGCTTCCTTCGCTTGCGGTGCTACAGTCGAGCATACTCGACTGTCGGAGACCCCGTACTTACTATGGAAATAGAAAAGACTACAAAAATTAAAATAATAATTTGGCCGCTTGTTGCTGTTGCAGAGCGTTGTAATACATTTTCGACTACTTTTTTCTATATATGCAGCTATACAGCTTTATGATATAGTTGTCCGATTTGATCCAACATCGGTCATGATATATAAAACCAAGCATACTGTAATAGTTTAGTTGAGATATCTCATAAAACAAAAAAGTTTTTCATGCTAAGACTTGATTTTCGCCCGATCGGTCCATAGGCAGCTATATGATATAGTGGTCCGATTTAAACAAACTTTGGACAGGATATATAAAACCAAGTTATTTGCATACTGTATTAGATTGGTTAAGATATCTTATAAAACAAATAAGTTTTTCATACTAAGACTTGATATTCGGCTGATCGCTCCTATGGAAGCTTCGGACAGGCAATATAAAACCAAGTTATTTGCATACTGTATTAGATTGGTTAAGATATCTCATAAAACAAAAAAGTTTTTCATACTAAGACTTGATATTTGGCTGATCGGTCCTATGGAAGCTATATGATATAGTGGTCCGATTTAAACAGACTTTGGACAGGATATATAAAACCAAGTTATTTGCATACTGTATTAGATTGGTTAAGATATCTTATAAAACAAATAAGTTTTTCATACTAAGACTTGATATTCGGCTGATCGCTCCTATGGAAGCTATATGATATAGTGGTCCGATTTAAGCCAACTTCGGACAGGATATATAAAACTAAATCTTATGCATATTGTATCAGTTTGGTTGAAATATCTCATAAAAAAAAAAAGTTTTTCATACTAAAACTTGATTTTCGACCTATTGTTCCTATGGGCGCTATATGATATAGTGGTCCGATCCAAAAAAGAAATGGACTTAGTATGCCTGCAATGTAGAGGAACCTACATAATAAGTTTGGTGTCACTAGCTTTTAAATTGTTCTTATAATTTGGATATGAAATTTTTGTTTTCGATTTGTGGGCGATAAAGGGGGCGTGGCCAAATTTTGAAACAAACTTGATCTGCTTGCAATATAGGCGAACCTACATACCAAGTTTGGTGGCTCTAGCTCTTATAGTCTCTGAGATCTAGGTGTTCATACAGACAGACAGACAGACAGACAGACAGACAGACGGACAGACGGACATTGCTATATCGACTCGGCTATTGATGCTGATCAAGAATATATATACTTTATGGGGTCTGCCACGCCTCCTTCTGCCTGTTACGCACATTTTCGTTAAAACAAACCCAATAGACCCCTGTACTTTTTTTAAGTACGGGGTCCAAAAATCAACCATAAGGAGATGCTCAATTTTTGTTTTGAATGTACCAAAAACTTTGTTATTTCAATATCTCTGCAAGCAGAGAATAAACTGTTATTTGATTTATAAAAAGAAAAAAATCAATATTAATGGTTATTTAAAGACTCGATATTATAAATCACATTTAATAATTATTTGTGATTAAAAAAATTTCAAATAGTTATTATTTTTGATTTTTACTTTTAATTAATCTTTTATAAAAGTCTTTGAAACATTTTGAATAAAAGTCTTTAAAGACTTTGAGGACTTTTATTTTGAGGAATAAAATAAAAGTCTTTTAAGACTTTTAACATATGAAAACTTTTAAATAAAAGTCTTTGTCAATATCTCCGCTTATACTCAAGGTAAAAACTTCAAAATTACAACACCAGTAAAACCTACGACTTTCAATTTATCCCCAACCGACTACGCTTTTTTTCGCCGCACAGCCGGGTCAGTTCTTATTTTTTTTGTTGCAAGAATCATAATCTCCAAAATAGACATTTCGAAGGGGGATATTGGCGGTAAAAGGCGTTAGTTATCTGCACCGTTTAAGTCACAAGAAAGCAATTAGCTAATTAATTTACTAAGGTTTGTTTAAAATTATGTTTATTTTGTTATTTTTTATTTAATTGTAAAAACAATATATTTTGTACCGACTCTTCAGATAAGTTGCACCTGTTGTCGGTAAGCACCAAACGAAGTGCAGAAAATGCCCGCTCAACGCTCACTTGAGTTGCAGACACGCTTTGAATAACCTGAGCCAATTGAAACAGGTTCGGAAACTTAAATTTTTTTTCTTCCCAGTATTCCATCAAATCCTCCTCAATGCAAAGTGGCTTAGGATCGTATAAAGTATCCAAATTCGCAGAATAGAAAAGTATGGTATTTAATAGCAACAATTTTGTAATATAAATAATTAAACAAACTGTTTCCTAATGAAAAAAAGCATACAAATGATGTATCCCTAATTAAATAATATCCCATAGAGTCCAATAGATATGCAGAACGTGCTATTCACAACTAATAGAAAAATGTATAAGAGTGGCTAAAAAGTTAGTTGAAGCTATATCATTCACACATGGATTAATTGGCAGAAAGAAAGGTATGGTATTTAATAGTAGCAAATTTGTTTTAACTTATGTTAATAATATAGACAAACTATTACCTAATAAAAAGCTATTAATATATATGTTATTAAAACCTACTTAAGTAATATCTAGTAGAATTTATAAAGTATCCAAA
Organism: Drosophila phalerata; assembly: GCA_951394115.2. Classification (NCBI taxonomy): domain Eukaryota; kingdom Metazoa; phylum Arthropoda; class Insecta; order Diptera; family Drosophilidae; genus Drosophila; species Drosophila phalerata. The sequence continues at coordinate 4,609,838 of OX596005.2, read as the reverse complement.
TTAGCAGAATAATAAAGTATGGTATTTAATAGCAACAATTTTGTGATATAAATAATTAAACAAACTGTTTCCTAATGAAAAACAAAGCATACAAATGATGTATCCCTAGTTAAATAATATCCCATAGAGTCCAATAGATATGCAGAACGTGCTATTCACAACTAATAGAAAAATGTATAAGAGTGGCTAAAAAGTTAGTTGAAGCTATATCATTCACACATGGATTAATTCGCAGAAAGAAAAGTATGGTATTTAATAGTAGCAAATTTGTTTTAACTTATGTTAATAATATAGACAAACTATTGCCTAATAAAAACAAGCGGGAAAGGCTATAGTCGAGATCCCGACCATATGATACCCGTTACTTACTTTAATATATTCAAAAGTACTTTAAAGCAAATACTTGTTTTGATCTGAAAACTTTAATTCGCCATAACTGTCGTTCGACATGTCCGATCTTAATGCGATTCAGTGGGATGATAGATAATGCTAATAGATAACGGTAATAATCACAAAAAACGTATTATCTCAAAAACTGTGGGTGTGGTGGTTTTTCGCGATTTGCGGGGGCGGAGGTGGGCGTGGCTTAAATTTGAAACAAACTTGATCTGCGTGGGGTATAGAGAAGTCTTTTAGTGAAAGTTTGGTATCTCTATCTCTTATGGTCTCTGAGATCTAGGCGCTCACACGGACGGACAGACGGACAGACACACATGGCTATATCGACTCGGCTATTGATGCTGAACAAGAATATATATACTTTATGTGGTCGGAGAAGCCTCCTTCTGCCTGTTACATACATTCCAACGAACACAATATACCCTTATACTTATTTTTTATAAGTAACGGGTATAAAAACTATTAATATATAGATTATTAAACCTACTTAAGTAATATCTAGTAGAATTTATAAAGTATCCAAATTGGCAGAATAGAAAAGTATGGTATTTAATAGCAACAATTTTGTGATATAAATATTTAAACTAACTATTTCCTAATAGAAAGCAATGCTATTAACAAACAAATTATGCATCTCAAGTTAAATGACATCTCATTGAGCCCATAAAACATGCTATCAATAGAGATGTAGGAGCTATTCACAATAAACAAAAAAAAAAAATGCATAAGAGTGACTAGATAGTAGGTTATAAATTAACTAAAACTAATAAATAGATGTATATACTAATGTAATTAATGCATTATATAGCAGTGAGTTATGTTTTGGCACAAGAAAGACAAACAAAACAAATCCTAGAGAAAAACTAGACGATGGGTAATCATATTAAAGTCTTGCTAGCCAAAGCAAACTATCGGAAGTTTAAAAGGAACCAAAAGATTCAAAGGCAAGGATAGCTAAGAGACCCTATACAGATACAAAAAGAGAGAAGTGGGTAGAAAGGACTGCAGCGTTAGCCAGAAGCATTGCGCTAGCAGTTGTAAAAAAACTTACCCCATCTCATTAAAAAAACTTAAGATATTATAGATAGCATACCAATAATCAATGAACGAATCGTAAGCAATTCCAAAATAAAGCAGTCACTAGGCACTGAATTTGATTCCCACGATACAATGATCACTTCCACGAACGGATCCAAGTTTTCAATCCAAAAGTTGATCCAAAAGAATCGCTGGACAAGCACGGAATGTCTCCCAATTGTTGCACGAAAAAGCGTCCAAAAGTCCAATCTCAATTATCAGGATAGAGCAAAAAGTCAGCAGCAGAGTCAAAAGTTGGAGTCAAATTTTTAAAATTGAATTTGAGAATTCGATGTTTTTGCTTCGAATGTTACTTTCGAAGTAAAGAAAACATTTAATTTAAATTCTAAGGTGAAGAATTTTGAGAGCAATAAGTCAAGGCTAACTTTGTTTAAAACAAATTCATACAGCTGATCATTTGAAATTGACAAAGTGACGGGAGAGTCGCAGACTAGTATAAAATATTACATATACATATACATGGACATAAATAAATATAGATTTTCATATATATATATAAACCCGGAAGGGTTCTCAATATGCATCAGCCTATTGCATTGATACATATAAACGTGGGGAAACACAGCATACAAATAGGTGGACCATAAGGGTCAGGAATGCTGTGAATCAGGTACACCGCTTGCGCCCTACAAGGGGTCCACGCGCTGCTTAGGTCGTCTGCTGAGGCAAGCAAAAGAGCAACAAGCCAGGCAGAAAATAATCACTTTAATGAAAGAATCAGTAACAAAATAGAATGCACAAGATGGGTCAACAACTGCAGCCAGGTCACAAATAATTAATGCTACATTTTTGATCAATCAGCCTAGAGAAATGTTTGCAGTGTATTAGTAGAAAGAAATATATCAATAGCCTATCTTGTCTAGAATACAAAGTGCAGGAAAAATAGAGCAGTAAAACATAAGCTAGCTAAATTCATTCACAAATAAAAGAAAAATATAGTATTTAATAGCGGCAAATTTAAACAAACTATTTCCTAATAAACCTACTTAAGTAATATCTAGTAGAATTTATAAAGTATCCTAATTCGCAGAATAGAAAAGTATGGTATTTAATAGACTTGAAAAACTTCCAGAAGACTGATAAAATAAAAATCAAAAATAATGATTAATTTTAATTTATATTTTTTTTAAATAAAAGTAACGATTAATTTGTCTTTATAAAATAAAAGTCTTAAAATAATCATTAAAAGTGATTTTTGTGGATATTCCTCATAACAGTTATGGTCCCTGCTCTTTGTGGACCTCCAGCAATCTCTCCCACTTTGCTTTGCTTTATCCACCTGGTTTTTATATGCATCACTCTTTATAACCCAAAGTGCACGCTCATTTTTAAAACCAATTATAAGATTTAAAATTTTTACGTTTTCAGTGTGTTTTGACTTGATGCTCGCACACAACGCCACACACGAGTATGATCGAACATCAGTGCATGCTTAGCGCGCATGTTCATCGTGTGTGGGCACCTTAATACAGTGAGGACAGAAAGTTACATACTTATACTGGCCGCATCATTGCTGATATCGCATCATTTCGAGGGTGAGAGAATTTCCCCATAAGAGAAGAAGAGTCACATTTGACAAGATGCGTCGAATGTTCCGAAAATGTGTCCGTATTTCGACTAGTATTATATCGACTAGTATTACGCGGTATCGATAACAAGCAGATGAATTTGACCTTTCTCATTTGACTATTTGAATTAAAAAAAAGTAAATAATCCATTTTGTAAAATAAAAAATGAGCCGCGACAAGTAAAAAAAAAAATATGACGATGTTGTTGAAAATATTTTAATTGATTTGGGGGGAGAGAAGTAGGAGTATTTGCGTGAAGTGAGGAAGAACACCCACGTATACGAGAAGATGAAAAGGTAACTGGCAGAGCAAGGATCTCTTTTCACAGGCAAAGAAATAAAAACCAAGTTGGAAAATTTGCGCCGCAAAAAGGTGTAAGCAAATCCTACAGTTGTGGCGTACGCATTGAGATATATTCCCATATTCCAGAATTGAAAAGTCAAAGACAGGAGCCAGTAGCGGCTCTCCATTCGAGTGGGTACATTTCCACAAAGTCACCAAAGTGCTTGAATGCTCAAGATCAATACTTATTATTATTATGTAATGGGGAAATTTGCACCTGAGACCTAAAAAATCTATTGTACCCCCTTCTGAGCCTATAGCTCTTCCATCAGCCCTATCTCCTGCACGAATTCGAGGATTTGTTAGCGTTGAGGTCTGCTATGTCTCCCAACTGGATGACATGTTTCCCTAGGATACTACATCTGCGTCTGGCCAGGGCTGCGCATTCTGCTATGATATGCATCGAGGTTTCCTCCTCTATGTCACAGTAGCGGCATGTTCCGTTACTAACTATACCTATTTTGTGTAGGTGGCTTCTCAGTCTACAATGGCCGGTCAGCAGACCGATCAGTATTCTGAGTCTATTCTTCCTCATGGGAATCAGTTGATCGAAACGCCTCTGATTATAGTTGCCTATAAGACGTTTCGCCTGTCGGAGACCCGTGGTTTGCTCCCACTCTGACTGTCTTAGATGTTTTTCATCTCTCCTGAGATGTTCTTGGAAAGTGTGTTTCGTCTTACTAAGTGCATTTAATGCCGCTTGACTATCCGATAGGATTGCGATATTCCTATTATGATAGTTACGTCTTAGATTAAAGTCTGCACACCTCCCTATTGCACATACTTCAGCCTGAAATATGCTGGTGTATTTCCCTAGAGACTCGTCGTAGGATATCCGAGGGCCTACGACCCCTAGGCCAGTGCCCTGGTGCTTAAGTGATCCATCGGTGTACCACTTGATTGTGAGCGGCTTCATGGGGTGGATTTCTTGTAATGAATCCAGTCCCCTTTGCTACTTAGGCTCACGCTGAAGTTTTTATTGAACAAATGTTTAACTTCCATTTCGTCCCAGGGTAATAATATTAGGGGTAGCTCTCCTGATAGTGTCTCGGCAGACCTATTGCTAAGGATGCAGTCTGCTCCTATTCCATCCGATGCCATCCTTAGCAAGGTTGCTTTCTTTTGTAGCCCAATAACATGATGGAGTGGCGTGAGCTCCATTAGGACTTCAATAGCCGTTGTCGGACAGGTTCTCATTGCTCCTGGCATACATACGCAGGCCAGTCTTTGCAGCTTTTGCATTTGTTTCTGCACTGTGATCAGCCGTGCTCTGTGTGAGCATCGGCCTTACTACCATTAGGTATAGTGGCTACTCGAACGATCGATGAAAGACAACAGAAGCTTCCAAATGCAGTTTCTAGAAATATTACCAAATAATAAACGTACATAATACAAAGAAATTGAATTTCTTATTATTTCTGCATCTCTTCCTTGATCTCCCACAGTAAAATCTAAGCTAATTTTTTCCCAGCGATTGGAAGAAACATCTGCAGAAGCTCCCTCTTATACGACGATGTCATCATTATTTGCGATTGTAAAATTGTGCAAAACGCAGGCACATTTGATCAAAGCGTTTGTATTTCGCGTTGCATTTTCAAGCCTTCTTCCAATTCACCGAAACTGTGCCTTCAAGTGACTGAAAGCGTTTTCTACAACTCTCCTGCACTTGGACAGGTGATAGTTAAATTGTTTTCCCTGGTGCGGTGCATTCGTAGAAAATGGGTATAGTTTCATAAGAGACTTGGAAAATCTAAATGCAGAATCCCCCAATATAAAAACAGGAACAGGAACTCCGCATATCATCTTTGTATTATGCTCAATAATGACCGTGGTCTCAATCAGCCTGTTCAGCTGAGTTTGCTCAAATATTTGAGATTCATTGCACATGCCAGGTGCACCAACATTTATGTATTACAATCTATATCTGCAAAGACAAGAACTTTAAGTTGTAATTATACAAAATAATTGATTAATACATATTTGTGGTCTACCAAGGCTATAAGAATAATTGAATGCCAGCTTTTATAGTTATAAAAGTCGACAGCATCTTTTTTCAAAATTTCAATGTGGCATCCATCTAATACTCACAAGTGAACTGTAATATTATTATTATTTTGAAAATATGCAATTTTTGTACACACCTACAACGGTCACACACTCCTACACTTTTTCTTGTGTTAGAAAATTTTATGGCAAGAATTCTGGTGCAAGAGCTTTTCTTAATTCAACGCAAAATTCTTTCAAAACATTTCACACCGATGAATTCGAGACCCTGAATAGACATTCTGCTGCTCGGTACTCTCCGGATGATCCCAGCGTGTACAGAGCGATGGCGACTCTCTTATCCAATGGAATGCAAGGTCTAAAATTAGTATTTAGCTTGGCCATAGATGGAAGTCGCCGAACCAGGTCATCAAAAGTTTTTCGGTTCATTTGAAAATGATCCTTGAAAAATGTTTCATTTTTGGAGGGAACCTCAACCTCCAAAATTTAATTTATTAGGAAAAGCCCAGTGACAAAGAACAAATAAGACTAACAAGTGCTTGAAAAGATCTTACGCAACTTGGAGCTTGCAATTCAAAGAAGGACAATTGAAAATTGCATTGGGTGGCGCGCATTTCTTGAATTGTGGTGCTCATTGCACTTTCGTACACGTTGCACTCCTCCTTTACCAGGTCTAATAACATATTGGTAATTGCAGTGTAATTCCCGAATGCACCGTGTTCCACATTTAAAATATTTTCGGGCATGTTTTTTTTTGTGGTTGATCAATTATGCCGATGCGGCCAGTATAAAATGGGTATTATACCCAATTTATTGATAATATCGCATTATTTCGAAGGTGCCAGAATTTTCCCATATAAAACCTGTGGATAGAAGAAGAGTTACATTTGACATGATGCGACGAATGTTCCGAAAGTGTGACCGTATTCGACTAGTATTTCATTGAAAAACAGTATTTTTTTGTGACAAAAATCGAAAGAGCCGATAAAGAACAGAAAAAATTAAGCCGGAAAAACAAAAATAATTTGAAAAAAAACATGAATCGCGAAAAGCAAAAGAAGTGAAAAGACGCACCAAACAGTACTTAAGATGCGTGAACATTCTGGTTCACACATATGAAATTAAAAGTAATAAATAAATAAATATAAATATACGTAATCATAATTTAAATTATATTTAAGCAAGGCTGCAAACCTCCAAAATTTTGTTAAAGGTTCGGTTCGGCGGTTCGAACCATAGAGCAAGACATCGGTTCGGCTCGCGAATTGGTTTATATACCCCCTGGTTTATATACCCCCGAACCCTGATTTGGGTTCGAACCTTTGTTCAATTTCATTCAACGAAACTTTTTTATTGTTATACATTTTTCCCTACATATGACAGTGACATTTTTTTTTTAAAGAAATCAAATTTTGATGATAATATAAATTTATTTAAAGATTTAAATATGACTCATTTCAATCTGAAGTCTCAAATAATTGCGTCATATTAAAAAGACCATACAACTTATGAAATTATTTTTTATTTTGAACCGAACCTTTAATTTTAGAAAGCGGAGCAGGCTTAAAAACCAGAACCGAACAGGTTCTAGGAGTTTCGGTTCAGAACCGGTTTGCAGAATTGTATTTAATAACAGTTTTGTATTTCTTTCCATTGACGAGGCCAGGTAAACATCAACGATGGGAGTAGAGGAGCAAAGCCGAGAAAGTTAATAGAAATAAAAACTTATAAATGCAAAGATACCGAACTTTTTATAATTCGCGCATACTCCTGCGATCTCCCTCAGTGAAGTAAGCATAGCTGATTCCTGACATTGGTAACAACCTCTGCGGAAACTCCTTCTTGTAGGAGGTTGGCATCATTTCTAGCAATCATGAAATTGAGCAAAACGGAGGTGCATTTGATTATGACGTTTGCATTCATTGGACTATTTTTAAGTCTTCTTCCAGTTCGCCGAAACCGTGCCTTCAAATGGCGCAAAACGTTTCTTCCGAGTCCTCAATCCTTTCGAGCAGATTTCACTCCTCCTTTACGAGCTCAATTAGCATATTGGTAAAGCAATTATAATTACCGAATGCACCGTTTAAGAGATATTCGCTCATTTTGGATGTATTTTATTTTGGGAATTTGTGTTTAGTTTGCGTCTCGAATTTTTTTAGACACTCACAGCAGTTCTGAATGATTCGACTGCAATGTAAACACATGCATCATTTTTTCGCACATTAGACAATGATACGGACAGTATAAATATGTATTAGCGAAGACAGGGCATAAGAATATACATATTTTAAAATTTGCATTATGCAAACAGATAGCGCTTTTCAGAAACAGCTTGAAAATATTGCTTTTTTTGATAGATATGGAAAATTTGCTATAACTGTCCGATAATGGCAAAATGACATACTAAAACTTTTTCTAACTCACCCGGGTCATGCGATAATGGGGTGTAAGTATTTTTTATTTATTTTCAATATGTAAAACGTAAAGTTTCGCGTTTTTGGTATATTTAACATAAATTTTGGCTGAGGGTTTTGGAAGATAATACCAATTAACTGAATAAAGAATTTTTGTATCGGTCGAAAATCACATTTTAGTATGAAAAACAATTCATTCCATTCACACAAAATTTAATGCAATAGGAATTGATTGGGATAAATAAAAACTGTAATATTTCGCTTCTAAAGAGCTACAAGCTAAAATCGATAATTGGGTTTATGGATATAGTGATGTCGTCGATGCTATTAGTGAAAATGAGGAATTGGACGACAATGTTCAATTGTTGCGCGATAAATTAGAGCTGCCTCGTGAGATTACCGGGCAATTCGAGGTTAAATATGTTTACTATAATAAGAACGAACACATGCCAACGGTCTGTGATAATGATATGGATGCCGATGAAGGTGATATAGCCTCAACGTCTAGTGGTCGTGGTTGCACATCAGCATCAAGCAAGGCACAAAAGCGAACCCAATCGATGAAGGAATGAAACTCAAATGGTTTCGGGGCCAAAATTATCAATTCGATAAAATTCCAAAAGATGATACTTCAACTTCGTACAAAGCATTGTATGAAAAGATTGGCGCCATGAATCCTATTCAGCTGTAGGAAAATTATCGAGGCATAGGTGTTAGAACTTTTGGTCACCTTGACCAATATGCTGCGGCTAACAGTTGTCCATCATTCGTAACATCAATCAAAATGAAAACATTTTTGGGTGTGTTGTATATCACCGGTTCCCACACCTTGCCGCATACAGATAGTTATTGGCCAAAAAAGAAATCGTTGGGATGCGATCTCATAAAGCAATGCATTTCGAGGGACATATTTAGACAAATAAAAAAACCCTCCCACGTGTGCAACCACTCAGAATCGGATCTCAAAAACAATTTTGCAAAAGTCGCACAATTGAACGACTTATTGAACAAAATATTTCTTTAATTCGCTGTATTCTCTTATGACCTTTCCATAGATGAGCAAATGATTGCCTACTATGGTCGGCATTCGTGCAAAATTTTTATCAAAGGAAAACCCATTCGATTCAGTTATAAGTACCATGATTCCCAATTTAAATTAAGAATTCTTCAGAATAAAAGACCTTTTAATTCACTCAAAATGAAACTTTTGCATAGAGTATATATTGTATTTCTAGCACACACCATGGGCTGTCGGGTATTCAAATACCCGATGTCACTAGATCAGGTGTGAAGGTCAGATAAGTTGATACATCGCTGTATATTTTATATTCTATTGCATAAAGGACACCTCAAGGTTTCTGTTAAGCGTGAGCGTTTTTCATTTTTTCCATTTCTTTATATTTAGCAGCACTTTTCGTTCAAATTTTCCATAGAGAAAAAACTTGGTTTTCACCTGTAATAAACTACAAGTAAACCACGGAAAACTTAGCTCCCCTTTTTTTACTCGTAAAGTTTAGTTCATTCTCTTTCCTATGAAATAAATCTTGCTACGATATCTCTCACATGCCCCGTGCTGGACTTTTTTAAGTGTCAATACGTTCTTGGCTATTTAAATACCCATTAGCAAGAAATGGGTTAAGTTAAACTTATAGATCTGACCAAAGGTGGATCAAGTCGAACCACTATATCATAAAATCAAGTCTTAGTATGAAAAACCTGATTTTCCACAGTAAGTAGGGGTCTCCGACAGTCAAGTATGCTAGACTGTAGTAATGCGAGCGAAGCGAGCAGGGGGCAGAGCCTCCTATTTTTTTTTCTTTATAATGAAAGATAAAAATTTATTTAAAATATATAAAAATAAAATTATTTAAGTATTTAACTATCTGCCTGCATTAATGATAAAGTTACAATGTCAAAAGCAAAAGCAATTGCAAAAATTTCTGATATCACACAAAAAATATCCTATACACGACGTAAAAGTCTAGTGACGAAAGCATATTCTAGCCCCAAAATTTCTGATATCCCATTTTGTGACAAACGAAATTTAGTTTATAAAAATATTAAATTAATATAAAAAACAATACTTAAAAATTGGAATTCGCCAATGCGCAAAAAGTAAATTTTATGTACAAAAAAGCTAAATTTTGCACACAATTTTAAAAAAATACATTTTTGTACCAAAGTGCCCCAAAGGTCCCATTAGATGCAACCATTTAAATTTAAACACCTCCGTATCTCGTGAACCAGGTGAATTAGAAAAGTATGCCATTTTGTAAGTTAGGACTAAGCCATCGATCCGGAAAAACAGGGAACAACATTTCTAAAACTGTTTTTCTTACGTCAAAACAGAAAAAAATTGTGATCAACTCTGTTTTTCTTAGCACCGAACACTTTTTGTCGGAGAGCAGTGGTTTCTGTCATCTGTTCTGTTCTGATAAAAATTACAAAAGTGTCTCAACAAAATAACTTAGAAAAACACTTTGAACAAACTCTCAACAAAAAATGCTATTTTCAAGAGGAAAACGAAAAGGAGAATACAAAAGTGTTTTATTAAAATTGAACATTAATTAGCATTAAATTTAATTAGAAAAGTTGGCAAGAATAAAAGAACAGTCATTATATATTATATATACCTATGCATTTGTTTATTTTGTGTTCAGCTCAACAATAAGCAAAGCGTTAATAGCTTCTGCACTCAATGAGCTTCGCCTTTCACATAATATAAAATTAAGTCCAGAGAATGCGCGTTCTACAGACACTTGTGTTGCGGGTGTGGCAAGCACCACGTGTGCCAATTCACTCATATAGGGCGAATTGAGTTTAAGCTTAAGAATAAAATCAAAAATATTAGATTTTAAAGGTAGCCGACCATGAGCTACATCAAAATTATCAATATCTGAATATATTTTTCCCAGCTTTTCCGATATACAATGTTCCCGTCTTTGTGGCACCGCTTGCATCGAGTCCACATATGCACACATTAGAGAATTTTCGTCAGTTTCTTCGATAGGGGATGTCGGTTCTGTGGAACGCCGAGCAGAATCTTGTGAAGTACAATTAACCTATAAAAGAAAATTTTGTTTGTCACATTAAAGCAAATATAATCGAAAATTATCAATCACTTAAGCTAATTTTGCATACATCTTTTAGCTGAAAGAGACGACGAGCAATTATTTTAAACGATTGCTTTGCCAGGATTTTTTGCTGTTCGGAAAGCATAATGTTTATTCGGTGATCCATGTATATTGCAGATAGCAATGCGTCATTATCAAGTAGCTTTACTTCTCTTATCTGAAGTTGAGCTAGCAATTTTTTTTTCAGCAAGTTGTCGCTATTTTCACACTTTAGTCTTAGCTCTTTCCATATAATAAAAAAGTCGCTGTAGACAAGTTGCTCCTTTTGAAGTTTTATTGTGGCATCATATGCATCCTTAAAGGCATTCACATAAAGCTCAACTCAGACCCAGTCGATGCTTGATTTAATTAAAGGGCGGGTTTCGATGAACTCCTTTAATTCTAAGAGCTTAGCTAGACTGACGTACGTCGAGTTCCATCTAGTTAACACATCTATTATATTAGGTAATAGTCTATTAGCACGTACCAACTCCAAATTAAAAAAAAAAAAAACCCCAAATAGAGGGCAATTTATCATGAATTTAGGCGAAAAAATTGGTTTGCGGTCTCAACTAGTTTTTTTTTTTAAATGTTTAAAGTTTCCATACAAAATTGCCTATTATTGTTGTTCTTTGGCTAATTTGACACTACTTTGGACCGTTTACCAACACTACTTTTATCGACTAATTTTGGCTTTTCACCTAAATTTGGCCTGTCCGTTTTGTGACATGTTTACCAACACTAAACATAACGGCACCGTGCAAAAATCGAATTTCTAAGAAATATAAACTTAATGAAATGATCAAAATTGCTTCAATCTCTTTGAATAATAATTGGTGGCCCTGAAAAGGGCCGATTTAACCACCCGGGCGCACGGTGGCTTTCTAAGCATTGCATTTGCATCTGCATCAGCATTTGCATCTGCATCAGCATCCTCATCATCAAAATCATCATCTGCATTATCTTCTGCGTCGTCATCATCAGAATCATCACCGTCGGTCTATTAATGGGAATAAAATTAAAGTGCCGTAAGCAAAAATTTTTTTTAAAAAAATCGCGCGAAAAGCACACTATTCCTCGAAATTATGGTATTGTAAGGGTTATAAAGCCTTCCAATCGCCATGAATATCTCATGGATCCTGTCCTTATTTTCAATAAATCTTTTAAAAAATTGAAATCTGGCCAAGTATCCAATGTAGTGTGCTTTCCTCCGTCCGTAGTGTGGGATGCCAGCACGCATATCTCGCCAAAGACGCTCGATGTTCTGAGTGTGAGCTCTCGATTCTGGGTCAACAAAGTTCTTTGAGTGGTTAACTGTTTGGTGTTTGTAGCCTTCATTTTCCAAGCAGTTGTATGCCCTCCAGCAGTCGGACATAATGGTAGTCAGCAATGTTGCTGAGTCTCGACTTTCTACTGGAAGGATAAAGAAGTCGCCACTTCCTCGCTCGATACCTCCAAACACCCACTGGCCTTCAACCAGTCGTCCACAGTTATATTTTCTTTTCCCCACTTTTACCTCGTCTATCTCTACTATCTTTCCTGGCCCGCCGATAGTAATTGCTCCAATCTATGTATACTTCTCTCAGGAAATTTTCGAAAGTCAATGACTGACTGACAACTCCAAGACAGTTCGGATATTATGAACTTTGTTTTTACATCTATTGCGGAAACATCCAACACAACGAAATTGCAGATATCGGCCATTTTTAAACGGTGTCCCGCGAAAAAGGTGTTCGCTCGCACGGACTCCTTAAAAAAGCACCGAGCTTTTACCTTCTTCCTCTTTGATCTCGCCTGCTGGATCACGTACGCACCGCAAAAGAAAATGCACATTGAGCCATTTTCAAATGTCAATTTACATTGCCCACCACAGTTCGGGCAGGTCCTTTCCGTTCGAATGACGTTATGATTTCGCAAGAAATCAAACAATTCATTCTCACTCAGAGATGGAAATTTTAGCAAAGAATTATTGCAGCCTGTGCACGACATTTTTCAAATTGCTCAAAGCAACAATAAAAAAGTTAATTTTGTATGGAAACTTTAAACTTTAAAAAAAAACTAGTTGGGACCGCACCCTAATTTTTTCGCCTAAATTCATGATAAATTGCCATCTATTTGGGGTTTTTTTTTTTTTAATTTGGAGTTGGTACGTGCTAAAAGACTTACCAAAAATTTATTAAATTAACGGTGTTTTTCTTTATGAAATATTAAAGACATAAGTTTTTTCTAGCTAAATGGTATTTCATAGCGCGCATGTTTTGTGATTCGCTTGCTGTGCCAGCAAGCGCTTAAGGTGAATTTACTATACTGAATCGAAACCAAAAAAATTTTCACTCAGACATCACGTCCACCTAAAAATTTCCTGGTGGACACAATGTCAGGCTCATGATGACGTCACTAGACTTTTACCTCGCTTAGCGCGAAATTCAAAAAGTCGTAGAGCAAACATTCCCCATCGATGCATCTAAGGTTTTTTTGTGCTCTTATACAATCAAACAATCAGACAAACTGACTTTTCATCTCATTTTGAGAAGTCCACAAGAAATTTCAAATTTAGTTATCACTGCGAACGGCAGTTCGCTCTAGTGACGAAAGCGCACGAAGGGTGCGAAAGGCGACTAGCAATATATACAGCTAATTTGGAGAATTTGCTACGACTGTCCGATCAGATCGAGTTATATACCGATCGAAAGGTTGATCCTAACTTACAAAATGGCATACTAAAACTTTTTCTAACTCACCTAGTTCATGAAATACGGGGGTGTAAGTGAGAGGTGAAAAATTTAAACAATCGCAGCTAATGGGGCCGTTGGGGCATTTTTGTAAAAATTTTTATTATTTTTATTTTTTTTCTTATCAAAAATACGCGTCGATTGATACCTCGATCACCCAAATCCGATAGCTGGTTCAAAAGATAATAAAATATGAAATTTTTAGTGGACTTTTCAAATTAAGACGAAAAGTCAGTTTGTTTGTCGGTTTGTTTGTCCGTATCAAAGCGCTAAAAAAGCTTAGATGTAATGATGAGGATTTGTTTATTTTCAAAAATATAGAAATGTTTGTTCTACGGCTTTTTGAATTTCCCGCTAGTTTAGCGGGAAAACGCTATTTCCCGCAATAGTTTGCAAACCATAGAAGCTACAGATATGTCCTATATATCATTGGAAAGGTGAGTTTGAGGGCTTTTTGACGTACCTTCAAACTTTTTTTCTAAAGTACTCAGGTAACATTTTAAAGGTGAAATAAGGTTTTTAGCTTATATTTTGTCGATTTCTGACAAAACGGCTCTAACGATTTTTATTAAATTTAGCTTATATTTTGTCGATTTCTGACAAAACGGCTCTAACGATTTTTATTACATTTAAGTATATTGTAGTACATAAAATTCTTCGTTTTTTGGTATATAACACATAAATTTTGGTTGAGGGGTTTGGAAGATATTGCCTGTTAACTGAATATATAAATTTTTCCATCGGTCGAAAATCACGTTTTAGTTCGAAAATCACGTTTTAGTACTAAAAACTTTTTGGTTTTATGAGATATCTCAACCAAACTGATAAAATACGCATTTTACATAGTTTTATACATCCTGACCGAAATTGGTTCATATCGGACCGCTATATCATATAGCTGTCATAGGACCGATCGGGTCAAAATTAGGTTTTAGTATGAAAAATTTTTTTGGTCTATGAGATATTTTAACCAAATTGATAGAACATGCATTTAAGATAGTTTTATACATCCTGACCGAAATTGGTAACCGGTAATCAAACCGCTATATCATATAGCTAACATAGGACCGATCGGTCGAAATCCAAGTCTTAGTATAAAAAGTAGACAGTAGCAACGCGAGCGAAGCAAACAGGGCCGGAGTCTCTTAGTTATATATTTTACTATCTCCCTGCATTAATGATAAAGTTTAAATGTCAAAAGCAAAAGCAATTGCAAAAATTTCTGATATCCCACAAAAAAAACCTCTACACGAGGTAAAAGTCTAGTGACGAAAGCAATTTTTAGCCCCAAAATTTCTGATATCCAATTGTGTGACGAGCAAAATTCAGTTTATTATAAAAATTTTAAATAAAAATAAAAATTATTTATAGAAAAAACACAAAAATTGGTATTCGGCACTGTGCAAAAAGTAATTTTTATGTACAAAGAAGCTCGCCCTTTTTGAGCACAGTGCACAATGCCAATTTTCTGGTTTTTTTTTTTAAATAATTTTTATTTTTATTTAAAATTTTTATAATAAACTGAATTTTGCTCGTCACACAATTGGATATCAGAAATTTTGGGGCTAAAAATTGCTTTCGTCACTAGACTTTTACCTCGTGTAGAGGTTTTTTTTGTGTGATCTTTTAAACCAGCATTACAAAATAAATAATATTACCAAAAGGCCCCAACGTCCCCATTAGCTGCGATCGTTTAAATTTTGCCCCTCCCACTTATACCCCTTTATCTCATGAACCAGGTGAGCTAGTAAAAGTTTTAGTATGCCGCTTTGTAAATTAGGACTAAACCTTCGATCGGTATATAACTGATATGATCGGACAGTCGTAGAAAATGTTCCCAATTAGCTGTATGTATTGCTAGTCGCCTTTCGCACCCTTCGTGCGCTTTCGTCACTAGCGCGAACTGATCAATATCATTTATATTATTTTAAATTAATTTTCATTTGATTTATTTATTATTTAATTTGTTTTGGTTTGCATTATTTTTTTATGAATTAAAATATTATTTTTCAATTATTTCCTTTTATTTATTTTGCGAAAATATTTTCTTTCTGTCAGCTAAAACAATAACAAACGTTCGCCATCTTCTTTTTTGTCTCTTAAAGATCCGAGAGAGAGAGAGAGAGAGAGAGAGAGCTGAAGTTGGGGTCACCACATCGGACCAAGGCGCATTTATATATAACTTCATATATAGTAACTTCACCGTGCATTGGACGACGTCACCTTATAGTAAATATATCTTGATACATGACAACTGAATTATGAACTAAATGAGTTTACGACGAAAAAAAATGAACGAAATGAACTTAAAATTCCAGCTGTGCTAAGACGCACGTGTAGAATCAAGACAAACAAACAATCAAATATCAAAGCATCTATTATTATAGATTAAAAAATATAAATCCAAACAGAAAATGGGTATAGCCTCAAAGGATAAACGTGACATATTTTATCGATTGGCGAAGGAGCAGGGCTGGAGGGCTAGGAGTGCCTTCAAGCTACTTCAAGCAGACGAAACATTTAATTTACTAGAAGGTAATAGTGTTATTCAAATAATTAAATAATTCTTATTATAATAGAAAGCATTTACGTTTACACAGGAGTCACACGCGCCGTGGATTTATGTGCTGCACCTGGCGGCTGGTCCCAGGTTCTGTCCAAGAAGATGTATGAGCCAAAGACGGCGGAGGAGCGGGAGCAAGTGAAGATCATTGCAGTTGACATGCAGGGCATGGCACCCATTGATGGTGTTACAGAGTTGCGTGCCGACATTACCAAAGAGTCCACTGCAAAGGAAATAATTGAATTCTTTGGTGGTAAAAAGGCACAACTGGTGATCAGCGATGGTGCACCTGATGTGACTGGGATGCATGATTGGGATGCCTACATGCAAGCGCAGTTGCTGTTATCGGCTCTTAGCATCGCCACCTACATCCTGGAAGAAGGTGGCTCATTCATGGGCAAGGTGTACCGTGCAGCCAACACCAGCGATGTGTACCGACAGCTGAAACGCTTCTTCAAAGATGCATGCGTCTTCAAGCCATCCGCATCGCGAAATTCGAGCATTGAGGCATTTGTGGTGTGTCGTCAGTTCAGCATGCCGAAGGATCATGTGCCATGTAATCTAATCACTGAATGGCATAACATTCCCGGAGCGGCTCTTAAAAATATCACCGGAAAAGAACCTGGTCCAGTGGAGCATCTTCCCTTTGTTGGCCACCAATGTGAATATGACTCGGATTTCACCTACGAACTGGTAACTATTCTGGCGTGGCTAAGATGAAATAATAAAATACATAGTCGTGGATTTAACTATAACATTCTTAATTGATATTCTTTTATAATTTTTAATGTTTTATCTCAATCTAGGACGAAGACTATGTATCTCTCGAGGCGGTACAAAAACCGCTGACAGCGGCCTATCAGGAAGTTATAGAAAAAACACGCACCATTTCCATTAAATACAAAGGCTATAAGGTGTCTCATGCCAACGATCCGCCTCCTCCGCAAGAATCGGATATACAATTTGATACTGACCAAGCGGAGCCCGACAAAGCAGAGCCTGACACATAAATATTATTAAGTTGGATTTATGTTTAACTAAAACAGTGTTAATTTTCTGATAATAAGTTGCAATTTTAACTTTATATAATACTGTGTTGGAACACTTAAGTAATTTTGTTAATAAAACTCAGAACTTTTAAGTTTATTGAATATCCACAGGTCACATGCCAAAACGGGCTAATAAATATGAAATCTGAAAATCTAAAAACTTACATTTTCTTGTTTTTATACCCTGAGCCCATTAAAAATGGGCAAAAAAGGGTATAATGCATTTGGCAGAATGTATGTAACAGGCAGAAGGGGGCGTGGCAGACCCCCAAAAGTATATATATTCTTGATCAGGATCAACAGTCGAGTCGATTGAGCCATGTCCGTCTGTCTGTCCGTCTGTCTGTCTGTCTGTCCGTCTGTTTGAACGCGTCGATCTCAGAAACCATAAGAGCTAGAGACTTCAAACTTGGTATGTAGGTTCCTGGATACCGTACGCAGATCAAGTTTGTTTTTTTTTTTGGATCGGACAACTATATCATATAGCTGCCATAGGAACGATACATCGAAAATGAAGTTTTTGTATGAAAAGCTTCTTTAATTTTTGAGATATCTCAACCAATCTCACACGATATATATTTGGGGTGGTATTATACATCCTGACCAAATTTGGTCCAAATCGGCCCACTATATCATATAGCTGTCATACAGTCGCTCTACCGAAAATCAAGTTTTAGTATGAAAAAGTTTTTTGTTTTTTGAGATATCGTAACCAAACTGATAGAATATGTATCTGGGCTGGTATTATACATCCTGACCAAGTTTGGTCCAAATCGGCCCACTATATCATATAGCTGTCATACAGACGATCTGCCGAAAATCAAGTTTTAGTATGAAAAAGTTTTTTGTTTTTTGAGATATCTTAACCAAACTGATAGAATATGCATTTATGTTGGTTTTGTACATTCTGACCAGATTTGGTTCAGATCGGTTCCATATATCATATAGCTGCCATTGGAATAATTGGTCGAAAATCAACATTTATAAAAGAGTACCTGGGCTCAGGGTATCCTACTGTCGAGCGTGCTCGACTGTAGCCGCACCTCACCGCGAGCGAAGCGAGCCGGGGGTAGGCGAGCGAAGCGAGTAGGGGGCGGAGCCCCCTTGTTTATATCTGAAACCTGGAAAATAATGAATATTTGGTATGAGGACAACAACAGTGACTACCAACCTACCTAGGAGAAATAAATAGTATTAAACAATTTGTCATTCAAATGAAATTTCAACAATATAAACTTTATTAAGAGCCTATTGCAATTGATGCTTCATAAGTGGAGCATGGTCGACTTATCCGATGGCTTAACACCGTATTTATACACTTTGTTGAGACTTTCGGGAAAGTCGGGCAGCAAGTTATTGAAATTCTCCACGTGATGCGTATGTTGCTCTGTCCAAATGCCATCGCCTGTGAAATGAAACTCGGATTCGATAAGGTATAAAATGAGCGTTAAAATCTCATTGTTGCTCAGAGCGTGCATGTCGGCAACAGGAAGCTGCAACTCCTCCAAAGCTTCAGTGACCTGCAGCAGTAACAATTTCTCCTCAATACGTTTGCTACAATATAAAAAAAAGAAAGAATCAAATGTTATTTGTTTTGTAAATCGCAATTCCCACTTACATTGGATACAGCAGCAGGTGTATGTTCTGAAAGATATCATCTGGATCAAATTTCTTGCTCTGCAAGAATTCCAGACATTGTTTGACATGCAGCACGGGGATATGACACCAGTTGGGATGACGTGACAATAGATTTCTCAGTAACTGCTCATCTTTTTGGAAAACGTTACCCAGATATACGACTATGTCCCGACCTTTAGTGCGATCTGAGCCATCACGTGCAAATCTACATAAATAATAGAAGGTAGTGTGAGTTATAATGATGTATCAAATGATTCCATAGCTTTACTTACTTGGCAAAAGCGTCCGATCCGCAGGAGAGTATGTGTAACGAGGCACAGCGCACCTTTAGCTGATTTAGATAGTCTAGACGTAGGCGGGCTTTGTTTTGATAGTGTACCAGCCGCAGAATGCGTGGATTGCTGCCCAAGACCTGAAACTGCTCGATTTCATTGATGTCGCGAAGTCGCTCCAATACGGTGTCTGGTCCAAGAGTCAGCACTTCGAGGCAGCGTAAAACTGCATCCTCGGTGATGCCAAAGGAACGTACATGCTGCAGCGTTTGCTTTAGTCCATCACAATTAGACATGAGGATCTTTGGACGACGATAGCCAATGTCACGTATATCAATACCATTGATTGTTGGTATCTCCTTCAGAATGCGACGCATGTTGTCCGCATCCGCGTGCAACAAGAAAGCATTTTTTCGCAGCCTTTCAGCCGATATTTTGAACACTTTTGATAACAATTCAATATTATCCTGCACGGAGCGAAAACTCTTATGGCGTACACGCGAATACACGCGCCACATTTTTTCTAGCTCAGTGTCGTCCATTTGCAGACGCTCCTGCAAGTACGAATTGAGCAGCGATTGACGCAGCGCCTTTAGGGTGATTCCCTCGCCAGTGTTAGCCGATACATGACAATTGTCGGAAAGATGCACATCCGTGAAGCATTCAATCAAACGCTGAGGCACATTCACATCAAACGGTATTAAACTGTGTGCTTTGAGCATATCTATGGGCTTGTTAATCACGGTTACGTATTTGAACAATGTTTGAATGGTGATGTTTTGGAATCCACATTCGATGAGCACACTATGTCGATTGGACAGCGTAGATGCACCATAGTAAATGATCATGGGCTTCGCAACAATGTCATCAACGGTATACTTTAATGATTTCAATGTATCATATGAGCTGAGTAAATCTTTTCGTTTGACCGTTTTCAGCTCTGGATGTTTTTCGAGAGCCACAGTCCACGTGCGATAGTTACTGCCTAAACCGATGTACGTATATTGAATTAGTTTTATTTTTATTGTAACTGCAATAAAAGCTTACCTAACGTTCGCGCCAAGTAGCTGGCATTCAAAGAATCCTCCGGGGGTAGCTCCAAGCCGGTGGACTTTGTAGGCTTTACATTTTCCTGTTTTTTGCTGGGTTGTTTACTTGATGCCAGACTTCGAGTAAGTTGGACCAAAAGTTGCGATTGGATTTTACTGTTTCGCAACATATTTGTGAATATACAAATACTATTTAAATCACATACTTAAAAAAAAAACAATATGCAACAGTTTGGTCAACCCAGTCTAAAAACGATTAACGATTTGCCAACAGCTGGCACTAGGGTTGTATCAAACCGGTATTGGTTCGGACTTGGGTCTATTGAACTAGTTCCTAGAGTGAACGAACGAATCCCTGATGGTAGATCATTTAGTTCAGTTCACCAATTAGACTCAAAATTGCGAACTTGTTCTTTTGAGTTGCTTTTTATCGCTTGTTGTCAAAATGACGATATTTTTATCGAAACAATAGAAAACCGGGACAATTTCGTGTCGGGCCGGGACACCGGGACATTACCTGAAAAAGCGGGACATGTCCCGGAATTAAAGGACGGATGGCAACCCTACTGCTAATGTGCATTAAAAAAATGTTTATAAATGCGGTTTAATGTAACTCGCTTTCAATTACAGCAACTTAAGGCACTGTATAAACATGGTAATACTCTAGCAGGCAACAACGATTTACACGATAAGCACCAGCTGATAGAGTGCTGCCAACAAGTTCCAAAAATGTGATAGTATCGAAGCATGGCGCACAATTTAAATGTATGTAAAAAGTTTATAGTTAATTTTTAAAATTAAATAAAATAATATTAAATTTTTTAAATAAATAATTTAATGTCGACATATTTCTTAAAAGAAATTTCATGCAATACTTAAAAACAATAGGGAATGTCAAGAAGTATCGAAAAAAGTATCGAAGTATAATAAAGACGGCATCGATAGTGTACAAGAAAACATAATGATCGATATTTCGATAGCGTCATCAATAGTTTTGCAGCTCTGTTGACGACGCTACACGTGCGTTTTGAACATTTAAAACTATTAAGGTTTTTTAATATATAACTTCAAAATGTCGCTTTTACGGATAAGGTAAGCTATAAGTCATCAACAGCGAAAGATACATATATCGTACTATTAAACTAACCACCCAACTAATTCAGGAAACCGAAGACCCGCAAAGGAAAGAAAGTGTTGTTGGCTCGTGAGCCGCAACTTATTGAGGCAGCACGCAGCATGTTGTTTGTGGACGGACGCAAGTGCGGTGGCAATGTGAAGCAGTGCATGAAGGATCTGAACCAGCTGAAGAAGCCCCTGGTTAAAGTCTTGCATCGCAAAAACGATATTACTCCCTTTGATGATCCCTCTTCCCTGGAATTGTAAGTAATTCCTTATAAATTTGCACAGATTTGCCGGTTCTATTGATTCGGTTTTCTTGTAGCTTGACAATGAAAAACGATACGGCACTGTTTACCTTTGGCTCCACGTCCAAAAAACGCCCTGATAACATTCTCATTGGCCGCATCTTCGAGAACGAAGTCCTGGATATGTTTGAGCTGGGAATAAAGCGCTATCAAGCTATAGCCGAGTTCAAGAACGAGAAGATTGGCTCCTGTGTCAAGCCCTGTCTGGTCTTTAATGGACCGAAATGGGCCCAAACAGAGGAGCTGCGTCGCCTGCGGAATTTGTTTATCGACATGTTTCATCGCGAGAAGGTAGACTCCATACGCCTACAGGGCATTGAGCATGTGCTCAGCTTCACGGTGACCAACGACATGAGTGTACTGATGCGTTCGTACAAGATCTTACTCAAGAAATCTGGTCAAAAGACGCCACGTATCGAGCTGGAGGAAATTGGACCATCAGCTGATTTCTCCATTCGTCGCACCAAAATTGCTTCTGAAGATCTGTACAAACTGTCCAGAAAGCAGCCCAAGCAGCTGAAGGTAACCAAGAAGAAGAACGTCAGCACGGATGCTCTGGGCAATACCAAGGGTCGTGTCCATATGGGCAAGCAGCAGACGGGCTCCATCCAGACGCGTCGCGTCAAGGCGCTGAAAAAGTCTCCGGAGGAGAAGCGCACTGACCGCCAAAAAAAGAAGGTGGCTTTAAGGGCGGCTGCAGCAGAGGCTTTGGCAGCGGAATGAGACCCAAGCAGCATTGGCTTTATAGAATTCTAGTTAGTTGTAGTTGTAATAAATTGGTCCAGCTTAAAATATAGTTAAGATCTTGACTTAGCAACTAGTATTTCGTTTCTAATGTATTGCATCAACAATGTTCTTAATGCGACGTGTCTTGGACTCGACCAAGGCATCCTCCAGTGATTTAATTAAGTGAACCAAACTGCTGACATCCGTTTGCACCAACAGATCCTTGCGATGTCGTCGCTGATCCTCATGCATGGCACCAAGTTCTCTTTCACTGCGCTCAGATGTGTCGATCTCCAGCAACTCGCGATTCTCGTTCTTTGGCTCCGTGTGCAGGTACAACTTCATTGTTATCACCACATTTGATTGTTGCAGCAAGCTTCGAGACGCTATGCGCACCTCCAGCCGCCAGTCGAGATTGATTAGTCGATAGGCGCGTATGTTGGCCGACTTAATGGAGCCCTCCACAAAGTTGCGCTTGCTGCTCACAAACTGTTCCAGAACCTCAAGCACTTCGTCGCTCAGATCAGGAAATAACTGGCGGATATTTACTTGGCCGCCGTTGGCTTGCGTGTGAGTGGTTACATGGATGAGCAGTGATATCAACGCCTCCACCGCTTTCTTCACAGCTTCGCTATTCACATCGCCCGTGTATTTCTTGGCCAGCACATCATAGCGCTCCAAGTTTGGTCCATTCACCAGATAATCAAATGCCGACTTGCACAGCTCAACAACTTCGCTTGCCGGACGTTGAAGTAACACCAGATGATCCCGGTTCTCTTGACTCAAGCGCGGCGAAGACATTTTCATATATTCAACACCCACTTTTGATGGATTTTAGCAGAAACACAGTAATTAGATTTTAATGCAAAATGTAAACAAATCGTTGTATTATTGCTTGCAAGTTTTATTTTGCAAAATGGTACGCAGCTCACATGCAAATTGAAATTGCAAGTTCTTTAAATCATGTTAATATTAATAAATTTATGCTGCATCTAGTTATTGACAAATGTTTGATACATTTATTGTTTTTATCATTTATTGTATTATTTATAGAAAACAATAGATAAAATTTAACTGCGTACTGTTTTGCATTCGTATCGATTTGACAGCAATCGATATTATGCATTTGGGCAATCGATAGTCGATTGTTTGCCAACATTTTTGCTTTGTTTATTGATTGCGGGGCGTAAACACATTAATTAATATTAGTTATTTATTGAAGCAAGTTACCACAACAGTATGGATTTCGATAGTCCAGAGGAGAAGGAGTTTCCCGGCTTATATGCATCTGAAGCAGCCGATGCCAAGTCTAAGAAGAGCAAGGAAGAGAGTGACTGTAAGTAAATGCGTAGGCGGGACAAAAAGGCGCAACAGGAAAATCAATTTTTGTTGCTTGCTTAGTTAGCGAAGGCGATCATGACAAGCACAGCAAGAAGGATCTGCTCATTGGACGTCGCAAGGACAAGAAAGAAAAGGGAAAGGATCGCGGCTATGCTGCACTAGAAGGTGAAAGTTCACCCGAAGAGGAGCTGGACACCAAGTAAGCACACATATTTACCAAACCTCTGATAACTCCCTAAACTGATGCCTTGTTATATTAGAAGCCCTTCGAAGTCCAAGAAATCCAAGACCTTCAAGTTCACAAGCTCCAAGAGCAAGGAGAAGCGTGAGAAGTCACGCGACAAGGAAAAGGAGCAAAAGGTACCTGACGAAGAGACAGCGCACAAAGTAAAGGACAAGGAAAAGGATAAGGATAAAGACAAGGACCGTCATGGACATGATGAGAAGGAGCACAAAAAGAAGGACAAAGACCGCAAAGAGAAGGACAAAAAGGAAAAGTCAGAGAAGAAAGACAAAAAGGATAAAAAGAGTAAACAAACCCAACAAGAGGACACTATCGGAGTCGAAGAAGTCTTGGCTCTGGGCTATCCAATCTTTGGCGTCTCCGTCAGTCTGGCCACAGAGCGTTCCCGGTGCCATGACAACGTCGATCTGCCGCTGGTTGTGCGCGACTGCATCGATTACCTGCAGCAGGAGCAATCGCTCAAGGCTGAGCAAATCTACAAAGTGGAGCCCATTAAGACGCGTCTGATGCACTACAAACGATTGTACAACAATCGCGAATATGATGCGTCTGTGGACGAGCTCAACATTCCCACCGCCTGCAGTCTAATCAAATTGTTCTTCCTTGAGTTGCCGGAGCCGGTGCTAACCACGGATTTGGTGGCACGTTTCGAGGAGGTGGCATCGCATCCCAAGGTCACCGAGCAGCAAGCGGAACTGCAGCAACTGCTGGAGCAGCTGCCCAAGTGCAATCTCACTCTCTTGGCCTGGATGATGCTACACTTTGATGCAGTCATCCAGCAGGAGCGATACAATAAACTCAATGCCCAATCTCTGGCCATGTTGCTCAGTCCAACTCTGCAGATGTCTCACCGCTTAATGGTCGCACTCTTGTGTCACTGCACGAATCTCTTTCCAGACGTCAAGCTGATAAAGTAAGTAAACACCAAGCAGATTAGATTAAAGCAGCGCATTGTGGATGTGTCCGCACTTAAGTAGATAGATCATTCAGCAGATTCAGCAGTTTGATGATACCATGAGTTTGGAGCCGCGTAAAAGAAAACGATTCCAGCGAGCTGTCAGCTTTTTGTTCAGGCAGCCATGAATCCTTACTAAATATATAGATTGGTATTTCATGTGGACTTTCTCTTGCAGATATGTGCCACCGCTCACATCAAGCAGTCCTGGTTTACCGGACAAGCCCGAGGACATACAAACTGAGCTGCGCAAGCAGGACAGTCTTCTGACTCAAATACACAGCGAAATGAATGCGGGATTCATCACCAAGAAGCGAGAGGAGCAACTCTGGGAAGTGCAACGTATTATCACACAGTTGAAACGAAAACTGCGAAGCTGTGAAAAGAAGCAGGAGAAGTCCATTGATGAGCTGGACAGCAGTGCATCTGCTCAATCTTCTGTACCACCACCAGTAGCAGCAGCAGCAGCACCAACAGTACCAGCCGATAATGTTAGCGAGGATACCACCGACTCCAAGCCTGCGTCTTCGCACATTATCGCCTCCGAAGATCCTCCTGAAGAGCCAAGCGTTTCTGTATCTCCAACTGCAGCTCCTATTGAATACACCACCGACAAGCAGACGGGCTACCTGTTGCTGCCCAAGACGAATCCACAACGTGATGAGCTCCTTCGGCTGCAAATTGAATACGACGAGTTGATAAGCTGGCAAAATGAGCTCAAGACTCGCATTCTTGCCGAGCGCAATGAAGTCTTTCGCTTGAAACAGTTGTGTGAGCAGGAAATGCTGAAGCCACAAGCTGCAGCAACCACAAGTCAGGAGCAGTTGCCCGGAGAGGGTGACTATGAGCGTGTTATAGAGCATTATACGCGGGAGAATGCGCTGCTGGAGCATAAAAAGCAAATGCTGGGCATGGAGCTTAAGGAAGAGCGGCGTGCTTGCATTGCGCTTCAGGTGGAGCTACGTATGCAGCAGTTTTAATTTATTCACGTTTTACTAAATATCTATATGTCAAACGAACAAAAAAAAACGAAAGAAAGAAATGCAAATACATGTAAAAGCTTCATTTCAAACGAAATTAATGGCGCGCTTAGCAACATGTTGACATCTGCAAACGAGTTGGCAGCACCGTTTTTTTGTGCGCGTCAGATGTTAAAGCTCAACAACAACAGCGCCACATTTAACCTTGCGTCCGGTTGCCGAAAGCTTTTTTGCGAATAGCTATTGGGATTTTGCAAGCTTCGCAGCTGCTTATTGTTTAGCGTATCCATTTTTTAAACAATTTATTAAAAAACACACACTAAAAACAAACAATGTTGAAGCAAGTGACCAAACAATTGGCGCTGCAAGGCGTGCGCAGCTTTTCCGTTGGCCAACAGGTAAGTTGCAAACATAAAACAATATATATATTCAATTTTCACTCAGACTGCAGATGTTTACGTAATGACAAAAAAAATGATAGAACATTCACTGCATTCTAATCACAACGACAATGCAAAGTGCATTATTCCTATGCTTATTCTAATATGGTATGGTATGGTATTTATTTGTGTGACAGAACAACTACAAGGTGACCGTATGCGGTGCCTCCGGCGGAATTGGCCAGCCGTTGTCGCTGCTGCTCAAGCAGAATCCCTTGGTTACGGATCTCGCTCTGTACGATATTGTGCACACTCCCGGCGTAGCAGCCGATTTGTCCCACATCGATACCAAGAGCAAGACTGCCGGATTCATGGGTGCCGAACAAATGGGAGATTCGCTCAAGGGTAAGTGGAGGATAGAGGGTGATGGGGGAATATGTGAGTGAGGTTAGGTTCTTACTATCTAATGGAAAATAACCAAACTTTGAGTGAAACAATCAAGTTTTGCATCTGATTTGCATAATGGTTAGGGGAAAATCTGTCATACAATATAGTGTATATACCTAAGTCCACGCATGTGTGCTGATAAGATTAAAAGAAGTTAATTGTTATCTATGAGTACTGATAACTTGTAATCAGTGCAGGGAATCTTATCAGCTACCTTCAGGAGCATAATACAAAAGATCAAAGTCTTTTATGATTGGAAAGTCAAATATAATTGTCATAAAGTATGTATTATGCATTTAATATTAAATATGCGGGTATATTCGGGCACGCTCGACAGTAGGATACCCTGTACCCAGGTACTCTTTACTAAGAGTTGATTTTCGACCTATCGGTTCAATGACAGCTATAAGTTTGGTTAAGATATTTGAAGATAAAAACAAGTGGGAGGCAATAGTCGGGCACGCTCGACAGTAGAATACCGTAAGACCAGGTACTCTTTACTGAAAGTTAGTTTTCGAGCGATTGTTCCTATGGCAGATATCTGATATAGTGGTCCGTTTTGAACCAAATTTGGTAAGGATATATACCACCAACTTAAATGCATATTCTCTCAGTTTGGTTAAGATATCTCAAAAAACAAAAATCTTCTTTGTACAAAAACTATAGCAGCTATATGATTAGGTCCGGCTTGAACCAAATTTGGTCAGGATGTATAATAACAGCTCAGATGTATATAGTGTGAGATTGGTTGAGATATCTCAAAAACCATAAAGTTTGGCTCAATCGACCCGGCTGTTCATCCTGATCAAGAATGTATATACTTTTGGGGGTCTGCCTCGCCCCCTTCTGTCTGTTACATACATTCTGCCAAACACATTATACCCTTGTTTGTATAAAAATGTGTATAAAAATGTTGTACTAAAACCTGATTTTCGTCTGACCGTCGCCATGGCAGCTATATGATATAGTGGACCGATGTATATTGTGTCAGATTGGTTCAGATACCTCAAAAAACCAATAAGTTTTTCGTACTAAAACTTTATTTTTGGCATTTCGGTCGTATGGCAGCTATATGGTATAGAGGTCTGATCCTAGAATAAAAACAGACTTGATCTACATATGGTATCGAGGAACCTACATGCCTGTTCCATACATTCTGCCAAAACTATAATACCCATATATATAAAAATATTGCCATTTTTAGTAGGGAACCGGATGTAATGAAATTTATTATAATTTAGTCAATAATTATGATTAATTTTCTTTGAATGTTTCTTGCATAGGCGCCGATGTAGTTGTCATTCCCGCCGGAGTGCCACGTAAGCCTGGCATGACTCGCGATGATCTGTTCAATGTCAACGCTGGCATCATTCGGGACATTTCCAAATCCATTGCCAAGAACTGCCCCAAGGCTCTGGTGGCCATCATCACGAATCCAGTGAACACCTGTGTGCCCATTGCTGCCGAGATCCTGAAGAAGGTAAACGTTATTTAACAACAAATTCTATAGTGACATTAACTAATTTCAATTTTATAGGCTGGAGTATATGATCCCAAGCGTCTGTTTGGCGTATCCACTTTGGATGTGGTGCGTGCTCGTGCCTTCATTGGTCATGCCCTCGGTGTTGATCCCCAGAGCGTGCAGATCCCCGTCATTGGTGGCCACTCCGGTGTAACCATTCTGCCTGTTCTGTCGCAAAGCCAGCCTCTGTTCAAGGGCAACCAGGATGCCATTGAGAAGCTGACCGTGCGTATTCAGGAAGCCGGCACTGAGGTGGTTAAGGCTAAGGCTGGCGCTGGTTCCGCCACCTTATCGATGGCCTATGCTGGCGCCCGTTTCGCTGGTTCCCTGCTCAAGGGTCTGAACGGTGAGAAGAACGTCATCGAGTGCTCCTACGTTCAGTCAAACATCACTGAGGCGACATTCTTCTCGACTCCTCTGGTGTTGGGTAAGAATGGTCTGCAGGAGAACTTGGGTCTGCCCAAGCTTAACGACTACGAGAAGAAGCTGTTGGAGGCAGCCATTCCCGAGCTGAAGAAGAACATCCAGAAGGGCATTGACTTTGCCAACGCTTAAGCTGAATAATATCCCAGCTATTCACTAGCCAGTCAATCAATCGATCCCCCCAAACTGTTTCCATCATTAGACATCATCTAGTTTTCATTACATCCAACTTATAAGAAAGAATTGGTTGTTTACTTAGAAAAATTTCACTCGTTTTAAGTTGAAAAGTGTACAATATTCGTATGTCCAAAGATAATACCAACCATTTCAATAATGGAACCAGTTGATACTTAAAACCTAAATAAATTACCAACTTAGTACGAATATAGAGTTTTATATTACAATTTGTACCTTAAATGTGTTCCAGGTAGAAGATTTTTATATATTTGTGTGTTTTAGGAGATGTGAATTACAAAAGATGATAGTCATTTTTAAAGGTATTGGATCGTCTGGCCTTCTGTCTCCCGCTGATGCACAGTGCAAAATGCTAAGCTGCTCTGTCAGCTGCATAACACAATTCTCATAATTTAAAACTAACTTTTCTTTTGCAGTGTATGCGACACACAGTCATGCGGCTTGCTCTGCTTGTGTGTGTATTTTTCTGACGCTCATGTACACACCAATACTCGCGCAAGCAATTAAGCTTCGTTAAGATCAATTGAAAAACTTGCCCGCATGTCATACGCCGACCCTCTTCGTCCACCTTCGCCTCCTTCTCGCCTATGCTCGTTCATATGCACACTCTGTGCCTAGTGCGTACATATTTTGGAATTTCTTGTATGCATATTCATATTTTCAT
This sequence comes from Drosophila phalerata, assembly GCA_951394115.2. Classification (NCBI taxonomy): domain Eukaryota; kingdom Metazoa; phylum Arthropoda; class Insecta; order Diptera; family Drosophilidae; genus Drosophila; species Drosophila phalerata. The sequence continues at coordinate 4,580,296 of OX596005.2, read as the reverse complement.
ATATGTACATTGAACATAAAAAGTATTTATATATATATTTTAATGAGTGACATGAGCAAAAGTCATCTAACAAAATTCTTAAAAATTAACTTAAGTATTCATTGATATATTCACAACTCCCGATTAGTACATATGTGTATGTATACTCTGTAAAAAACATTTTCATTGCATGTTTGTCCAGCGTTTAGTTTGCTGTGATGATTAAAAAAAATCAGTTATATTCACAGTTGGTGAATATAACCCCACAATTGGGGTTTTTGCACCAAAACTGGCTCTTTTTGTTCCCGATGGTGCAATGGCATTTTTATACCCGTTACTTATAAAAAATAAGTATAAGGGTATATTGTGTTCGTTGGAGTGTGCGTAACAGGCAGAAGGAGGCATCTCCGACCACATAAAGTATATATATTCTTGATCAGCATCAACAGCCGAGTCGATAAAGCCATGTGTGTCTGTCCGTCTGTCTGTCCGTGTGAGCGCCTAGATCTCAGAGACCATAAGAGATGGAGTAACCAAACTTTCACACGTAGATCACAAAGGCGTTGGAGCAGGTCAAGTTTGTTTTAAATTTTCGACCCGCCTCCTTCCACGCCCGTAATTCGCGAAAAACCGGTCGTAGGTCTGTATAAACACACGGATCTCAGAGACTATAAGAGATAGAATAACCAAATTTGTGACACAGATTTCCATAAACCTCACGCAGATCGAGTTTGTTTCAAATTTAAGCCACTTCCCCCACCGCCCCCGCAAATCGCGAAAAACCACCTCACCCACAATTTTTCATATAATACGTATTTTTTGGTAATAACCGATGTCTGTTATTATTATCTATTATCCCACTGAATCGCAACAAGATCGGACAAGTAGAACCGCACTTATTGCGTGCCTAAGTTGTTGAATCAACAGGTGCCCCCTAGAGTATGCGATCAATTTAAAGATATTTCAATTCAATTTAATAAATTTTTAATTTTGTTAAATCTCTCAAATTTTGTTTAGACATTTGAAAGCAATGGTTTTTTTTTAGCGCTGTTATAAATTTGTAGACACCTGATAATGTTAATTTCTCAAAAATACTCGCAATTTAAATATGTTTTATTCAGTACAGTTTTTTAAATAAACGTTATTACAAAATTTATTTTTGCAAATAATTTGGTTTATTTTTAAAAATTGCTTAGTTTGCATGAAACTGGCTCGTTTTTAGTGAAATGGGTTCTTTCCAAATATTTTTTTTGCTCATTTTTAATTGTGTAAGGGGCAACAGTACATCTATTTTTGAATTTATTCACAACTTCTTAAATACATACATACTAAGGTGTATTTATTTGTAACTATCCATAACTTAATTTCAAAGTTAGTTTTACATCCGAAAATAATAATTGTAGTTAATAAAGTGTTAACAAAGTGATAACACTTCGTAACAAAATTTAAAATTTTTCCACTTTTTCTATTCCATATGAATGATGAAATAAACACTTTAAAATATTGTCTATGGTAGGGCAAGATTAAAACAACGTTTTGTAAAAGTCTGACTATAGAAAAATTAGTATATTGTATTCTTTTTAATATATAGAACAGGGAGAATGAGGCATATCCGCCCCTATAAACCAAATATTATTGATCAGCATATCAATATATGTAGACATGTCCAATTCAAAAAATTCATTTTAATATTTGCAATTGCCTTCATCAAATATTTCACACATTCCAAAAGAACGTGCCTACTGAACATTTGAAGTATTTTTCCGCTTTTGGTATTCTTAAAAACTCCGTAAGTTGGATGTTTTTTCAACAGTCGATAAAGTTTTGAAAATTATACTTTTTTATATTATTATCTCTTCGGATTTACACACAATTATGTCAGATTTTTTAAGTTTTTTTCCGTTTTTTCTTCATAATAATCTAGGACCAGAGAACAGAAGTGATCGTCCAGCAGTCAATGAAAACAAATACTAGCAATGTTATATAATTATATTGTACCTGGATTCAATAATAGTAAATAAGAACTTAAAGCATTTTCTAGAACAAATTTATATGTCGGTGGTTAATTTACTCTTTAGTGGAATCTAGGCGGAGAAGAATTAAAAAAAAAATAGATTGAAATATATTGTAAACCTATTTCAAGAAGCAGACGAATTCTTCCCCACAATAAACAAATGTACCATATACGGCAGCGACTATTCGTAGAGTAAAACCATGACTATTGCACAATGGGAGAGGAAAGACTTTTTTGACTATGTCCCAAAAAATTCAAGGCGTTTCATACTAGAGTCGTTTCTTAATATAATTTAACTATTTTTGAACAGTGCTTATCCCAAAATTAATTAAAAAAGTTCAGTCTTATGGAATAAATTTGGAAATGTGCAAATTTTAAAGGACATATGGGTAATTCTCTTATTTCGAATGCGACATTCGTACGCATTTAAAAAAAAAAAAAAAAACATATGCTAAAACATTATTTTTTTGTGACAAAAGGCGAAACTTATAGATCTTGATTAGCACTATTATTGGTGCTAAGGTGGATTTTGAGCAATTGTTTGTTTTTAAAAAAAAGTATCAAAAAGCCAGAGCATTTGCAAGCAACTCCAACAGAAGTAGTTCAAACACTGATTCCATCGAAAAGTAAACGAATATTTTGACGCAAATAATTTTAAAATGTTATGTATTGATATTTCTTGATAATGTTTTTAGTTTGATTCAAAAATATTAAGTATTTTTTTTATCAATTCAATTTGAAAAGTATGATGGAACAAAATTTCGCATGTTTGTATTATAATAATTTTTCGACGGTACCTATCTTTTAAGAACTAAAAATTAATGAAAATGCAAACAAAACAGTTCAATTCTACTAATAAAGCTTTTTAGTGATTTAAAAAGCTAAAATATAATTCAAACGAAGTGGAAAAATAACATGAAATGTATGATAAAGTAAAATGTCGCACACGACATGTTGCATGTTTTAGTTCTTAAAAGAAAGATATCGTTGAAAAATCATTATAATACAAACACGCCATCTTGGAAGTCAACTTTTGGAAAAACAGGTAAAAAATATGGAAAAACTTAATTTATTCAAAGATGCTGTCGGTATGCTCAAAACTAATGAACTAATTAATGTTTCAGCAAAGAAATTTCACAAGATGTGAATTTTTGATCAATTTTACGTTTTTGACTGCGATTGACATTCCTGGAGAATCGCCCATATGTACTTTATTTAAAAATATTTTTTAATCGAAATGAAAAGGATGCTTTTGAAAGTAATTTCGTAGTATAGCAGATGTAGAGTTAAGACTGATTTGCTTTACAAATCTCACCTGTACAATCGATAATAAATGATTTGCAATATTTCAAGTGCTTCAGTGAAATCTTAAATGAATTGCCGAGCGTCTGCTTCAATCAAATCAATTAGATTACTATTAGACAATTTGATTTGTTCATTAAGCCACTGCCGTCGATTGACCCACTCCCAATAACTCGCTTCTATTTAGCCAGCAGACAGACAGACGGACAAACGGACAGACAGAGAACACACCCCCAACTTAATTATCGACGATCAAAAGGCAACGATAACAGCACCAAAACAATCAATTGATACAATTTCATTCATAAAATCTGATCAAAATGCAAGCAAAAATCACAGAGCACAGTCAAACGTGATGACGACAACGACGGAATTGTCATGTCTCCATCTCGGTCCATCTTCCTCAGACTGGCCAATTGCTGGGAGCGTTTTTAATGAAATAATGAGCAGGAATCAATTTTCAGATGCGTACTACACAAAACAAATACAATTTTGCCGGCCGGCCGGCATTTTCAGTATTTATTGTGCTACAAGTAGTATATTAAAACAAATTGAAAGCCATGGGTTTTCCAGTCCCAATGCCAGCGACAGAGAGAGAGAGAGAGAGAGAGAGAGACAGAGAGAGAGAGATAGAGAATCAGTTTGTAAACGACCTTGTACAATTTTATTTAATTACAAACAATTAAGTCCCACACATTGACCGACCTGCCAAAAACGACCAGAGACACCCACAGCAACAATTCAGAATAAAACAAACAGAAAATGCAATTAAAAATTCAAAACAAAGATGATCGATTTAATTCATTCATAAATCTTTTATACTACATGTAATTGTAAATTAGTATAGAACAATTTATACGTTTGTTTACTTAAAGAGATCCAATAGACCGAGATCAAAAAAATTCTCCTGGTTACTATACTCCTATGCCATACTCAACATTTTTCAATGTTCTTGAGCGATTTCGTAAATCGACAAAAGAAATTACAAGGATAACAAAGGGGAACAGCATTTTTGTTGAATTAAATGTTATGATTAATATTATACTTTCTGAAGGTGCTGGTTTCAGATTCAAAGTCAGATTTTTTGTAACTGATTTAGCTTATATATTTTATATATTTGCCGCGTTTTCAAAGAAAAATTAATTTTTTATTAAGAAAACCATTTGTTAAGCTACCAAATGAATGGGGAGATAGTGTGCCTTGATTGGAAAAGTGAAAACATCAATTCAATAAGCTCGGCATAGTTTTCATCCTTTATGTTTCACTGCTGGAATTTTTCATCTATATCAGTCATGTAACTATAAAAGTTTTCCATTTTTAGATTTTTGAACACTTTTATACAGGGTGGCTGATGAATTTTGCTACATTAAGAAACTCAAATAACTTTTTTTCAGTTATACGCGTTACTTATAAAAAATAAGTATAAGGGTGTACTGTGTTCGTTGGAATGTATGTAACAGGGAGAAGGAGGCATCTCCGACCCTATAAAGTATATATATTCTTGATCAGCATCAATAGCAGAGTCGATATAGCCATGTGTGTCTGTCCGTCCGTGTGAGCGCCTAGATCTCAAAAACCATAAGAGGTAGAGTAACCAAACTTTCACACGCAGATCACACAGGCGTTGGAGCAGGTCAAGTTTGTTTTAAACTTTTGACCCGCCTCCTTCCACGCCCGTAATTCCTGAAAAACCGGTCGTCCGTCTGTACACTGATAAAAAAAATGTTCTAAAATCAAGATTTTGGTCTCAGAACTAAGATTTTTGGTCTAAAAAATGCGTCGAGAACATAAAATTCTTCATTTAAGAGAACACATCTTGGTATTAAGAACAATTAAAATAAGAACAACTAAGCAGCGTCTCTAACCAGAGCGCCACGGAGCCACCATTTATTACATATGAAATTGTACATATTTATATCTTCCTATCAATTTAAGATTTTTATTCTTATATTAAGATTTTATGATTTTTTAGATCAAAAATCTTAGTTTTAGTTGTTTGGTCCTAAAATAATCTTATTTTAAGAACCAAATATTCAAGATGTATGTTGTTGATTTTAGAAGTTGGTCTTTTTTTTTCAGTGTATAAACACTAGCATCCCATAGACTATAAGAGATAGAGTAACCAAATTTGGCACACAGATTTCTATTCACCCCACTCAGATCAAGTGTGTTTCAAATTTAAGCCACGGCCCCCTCCGCCCCTGCAAATCGCGAAACCACCCACAGTTTTTAAGAAAATACATTTTTTGTGGTAATTAACGTTATCTATGAGTATTATCTATTATCGCACTGAATCGCATCAAGATCGGACAAGTAGAATGGCAGTTATGGCGAATTAAAGTTTTCTGAGCAAAACAAGAAATTTCTTTAAAGTACTTTTATATGTATTTAAATAAGTAACGGGTATCCTATGGTCGGGATCTCGACTATAGCCTTTCCCACTTTTTTTTTATGTTAAAGCTTATTATTATTATATTTTATTAAATATAGCCTAATTATTTTTGAAAATAATTGAACTTAAATGTCCCCCTTTCTCGATAACGTATGCTCGTCATTTTTTCAGAAAGTTGTTTTCTACTGTTCGAAGAGTTGATGTAGGAATAACCGAATCGAATGAATTGCATAAGTTCATCCAAATTTTTTGTTTTTGCCTTGTAAACTTCCTGTTTGCAAAAGGGTGAAGTAAGGTCAGGCGATTTGGGGGCCACCGGAATGTGGAGTTTCTTGAAATGAGTTTATTGGAAAACTTTCGTCTAAGACTATGTAAGGAGATAAAACACCTTGTTGAAACCAATATAAATTAAACAAGCGGGAAAGGCTATAGTCGAGATCCCGACCATAGGTTACCCGTTACTTATTTCAATATATATAAAACTACTTTAAAGAAATTACTACCTAACAAAATTACTGCATACTTTTAGGTGATTGTATTAAAATAATAAATTTATTAATAACTTTAATAAGCTTATACTCCCGTTCTACTTGTCCGATCTTGCTGCGGTTATGTGAGATTATAGATAATATTAATATATTCCGTTATTTACCATAAAAAGTGAATTAACTGAAAAACTGTGAGTGTGGTGGTTTTTCGAGATTTGCGGGGGCGTTAGGGTACGTGGCTAAAATTTGAAACATACTTGATCTGCGTGAGGTCTATAGAAATATATGTGCCAAATTTGGTTACTCTATCACTTATAGTTTTTAAGATCCCTATGTTTATACAGACGAACGAACGGTTTTTCGCGATTTGCGAGGGCGGAGGGGGGCGTGGCCTAAATTTGAAACAAACTTGATCTGCACTGGGTATATAGAAATCTGTGTGCCAAATTTGGTTATTCTATCTCTTATAGTCTCTGAGATCCTTTTGTTCATACGGACAGACGGACAGACACACAAGGCTATATCGACTCGGCTGTTGATACTGATCAAGAATATATATACTTTATAGGGTCAGAGATGACTCCTTCTCCCTGTTACATACATTCAAACGAACACAATATACCCTTATACTTATTTTTTATAAGTAACGGGTATATAAAGTTCCCATTTAGTGCAGTTCTGAATAGAAAAACTCTTTCAAAATGTTTAAGTAATGATCTCCAATCTCCTTTTAGTAATCCAGTTTTTGATAAATATGTAGATCAATCTTCATAATGCAAAATAAATTATGCAGCTAACTTAACTAGACAAAAAAGTTATTTCATTTTTATTTTGTAGCGGCTTTCATCAGCCACCCTGTACCTTCCAATATTTTATTTAAATAAATAAATAAAATAAGCTTCTAAGGTAAGTGCTGATGTCAAGTTTTATGCTACACATCAATCTTAAATAAGTATATTCGATATCAATTACCCATTTTGTTGATCGCTTACACATTTCTAGAAACTATTGGACTTTATTGCATTGTCGATGATCGCACCGTTTAAGTTATTAGTGACAGGGGTAGATCGTGTCCATACCCAAGTCCATGTTGGACTGCATTAAATGGCGCCTTTGCCTTAAATAAGTCACAATTGTCGGCAATTAATTTGAATTACGCGCGCTGTGTTGGGATTTTGTACGAATCGACAAGACTTCCAACCAGAGCCAATTACAAGGGGCAAGCATCAAGTCCCCAGCTAAGAGAAGTGGTTGTCATCTTCATATGGACTATAGCTCTATATGTTTGAGATCACTACACATTATATTGTAGTGATTGTGATTGGCTTTAATTTATTGGCGTGTTCTCACTTTCACTTTGATTGCATTAAGTTTTATCTGTTTCACTTTGTTTTGATGTTGGTGAACTCATTAAGTCCCTAATACATTTCGCTACTATACTGAGTATGACAAAAACACGAATTCGGTGTTACACGGATAAAAAATTTGCTGCCTTCCCCCTTTTAAGACTCTAAAAACCTCGTTCTTACACGATTGAAAGCCACCAAACAAAAGAAAATGACTGTTTTTTTTTTGATAAGGAGCCACAAAAAAAGAAAACATTTTGAAACTATAATGGCCACCAAATGCATTTCAAAAATGGTGTATAAATAGAAACATATGATCTTCTTACTTGTTAACATTATTGAGTTTATAAAAAGTTTTACCTGTTAATTCATTATATGAAGTAACTTTTTAAATTTAATACCAACTTTTAATTTTGAAAATACACATCTTAAACACATAATTAATTAACATAGTATTTTTTGGTTAATCTTGAATCAAAGGAATGAAACTTTAATAAAAACCAGGGAATAATACCGAAACCGGTACCGGAACCGTTAACCGAAATTAACCGTTTCATCTTGAGTACCGGAACCGAAATCGTAACCGAAATAAACTTGTTTATAATAACCGAAAACCGAAACGTTTGTACCAATACACTTTTCGAAAAATAATTTTTGATTTTCTGTATGTATATCATTTTGCTAATTTTGCTTTTTTATTAAAAAATAACTTTGAATTTAGATTAGGTTTATCTCGATAAAATACAAACATATAGTACGTATGTATGTACAAATCTGTTAATATATTTTTGTTTTATAACATTTATTTTGTATTGTTTTAATTTAATTGCTGTACCGGTAGGTAGCGGTACTGATACCGGAACCGAAAAGAAAAAACCGAAATAGAACCGTTTACCGAAATAGTTGTTTCGGGACCGATATTTGTTTCGGTTTGATTCCCTGATAAAAACACACCAAATTTTAACAATAAAAAAATTTTGTTTTTGCCAATTATGAGTTTTAGTACCGTAACCATTTATTTTGTACTAAATGCAAGTTTTACTTAGCACTATTTCGATATCTAGAAACGTAACTCCCGTGTTAATCGAGGGCCAAGTGTATTAATGAATACGTTGATATACTTTAATCACTGCGAACGGCAGTTCGCTCTAGTGACGAAAGCAGCAAGAAGGGTGCGAAAGGCGACTAGATAGATATACAGCTAATTTGGAAAATTTGCTACGACTGTCCGATCAGATCGAGTTATATACCGACCGAAAGGTTGAGTCCTAACTTACAAAATGGCATACTAAAACTTTTTGTAACTCACCTGGTTCCTGAGATACGGGGGTGTAAGTGGGAGGGGAAAAATTTAAACGATCGCAGCTAATGGGGCCGTTGGGGCCTTATTGAAAAATTTTTTATTTTTAAAAAATTCTAATCAAAAATACGCGTCGATTGATACCCCGATCACCCAAATCCGATAACTGGTTCGAAAGATAATAAAATTTAAAATTTTTAGTGGACTTCTCAAAATGAGATGAAAAGTCAGTTTGTTTGTCGGTTCGTTTGCGCGTATCAAAGCGCTAAAAAAGCTTAGATGTAATGATGAGGCTTTGTTTCTTTTCAAAAATATAGAAATGTTTGTTCTACGACTTTTTGAATTTCCCGCTAGTTTAGCGGGAAAACGCTATTTCCCGCTAAAATTGAAACCCCAATAGTTTGCACACCATAGAAGCTACAGATATGTCCTATATATCATTGGAAAGGTGAGTTTAAGGGCTTTTAGACGTACCTTCAAACTTTTTTTCTAAAGTACTCAGGTAACACTTTACAGGTGAAATAAGGTTTTTTAGCTTATATTTTGGCGATTTCTGACAAAACGGCTCTAACGATTTTTATTAAATTTATGTATGTTTTAGTACGTAAAATTCTGCGTTTTTTGGTATATAACACATAAATTTTGGTTAAGGGGTTTGGAAGATATTGCCTGTTAACTGAATATATATATTTTTCCATCGGTCGAAAATCACGTTTTAGTTCGAAAATCACGTTTTAGTACTAAAAACTTTTTGGTTTTATGAGATATCTCAACCAAACTGATAAAATACGCATTTTACATTGTTTTATATATCCTGACCAAAGTTGGTTCAAATCGGACCACTATATCATATAGCTGTCATAGGACCGATCGGATCAAAATTAGGTTTTAGTATGAAAAACTTTTTTGTTTTACGAGATATTTTAACCAAATTGATAGAATATGCATTTAAGTTAGTTTTATACATCCTGACCGAAATTGGTTCATATCGGACCGCTATATCATATAGCTGTCATAGGACCGATCTGGTCAAAATAAGGTTTTAGTATGAACAACTTTTTTGATTTATGAGATATTTTAACCAAATTGATAGAATATGCATTTAAGTTAGTTTTATACATCCTGACCGAAATTGGTTCATATCGGACCGCTATATCATATAGGACCGATCTGGTCAAAATTAGGTTTTAGTATGAAAAACTTTTTTGATTTATGAGATATTTTAACCAAATTGATAGAATATGCATTATATGATTAAGTTAGTTTTATACATCCTGACCGAAATTGGTAACCGGTAATCAAACCACTATATCATATAGCTAAAATAGGACCGATCGGGCGAAAAGTCTTAGTATGAAAAGTAGACAGTAGTAACGCGAGCGAAGCAAACAGGGGCGGAGTCTCTTAGCTATATTTTTTACTATCTCCCTGCATTTATGATAAAGTTAAAATTTCAAAAGCAAAAGCATTTGCAAAAATTTCTGATATCCCACAAAAAAAACCTCTACACGAGGTAAAAGTCTAGTGACGAAAGCAATTTTTAGATCCAAAATTTCTGATATCCAATTGTGTGACGAGCTAAATTCAGTTTATTATAAAAACTTTAAATAAAAATAAAAATTATTAAAAAAAAAAAAAAACACGAAATTTGGTATTCGGCACTGTGCAAAAAGTAATTTTTATGTACAAAGAAGCTCTCCCTTTTTAAGCACAGTGCACAATGCCAATTTTCGTGTTTTTTTTTTTTTTTAATAATTTTTATTTTTATTTAAAGTTTTTATAATAAACTGAATTTAGCTCGTCACACAATTGGATATCAGAAATTTTGGATCTAAAAATTGCTTTCGTCACTAGACTTTTACCTCGTGTAGAGGTTTTTTTTGTGGGATATGTATATACAAGAAAGAGTAATAATACCGAAAGGGAACCGTTTTATATCTTGTACCAAAACAGGAGTCGAATGGTCATGAACCGAAGACCAAAATACTTATTGCGTTGGAAAGTCAAATGGACAAATCCGAAATATATACTCCCATAATCTCGTTTTTAAACGTACCGGAAACAATTTTTTCGGTATTATTCACTGATATAAATAAATTCTTTATGCAATATGATTATTATTATAATAGGAAAACCTGTATTGCGACCCACTGGAACTATTGTAACACCATCAGAGCCTACTGCTCTTCCATTAACCCTATATACTGCACGAGGTCCAGAATCTTAGTAGGATTGTGGATTCTTATTGATAGCATTTCTGAGTTATTTAATGACTCCTTCAGAATTATAGCTTGCTTTATGACCATTTATAGATGAATTAGTTCCCTAATGTAAGTATACCGAGTGCATCTCTGAATAAATTAAGTTTTTCGTTATTTCGATGCGTTTCTTAAAAATAAAGTTTCAAAAGCAAAACTCAAATATATGGTACCAGCAACAGTGATTATAAGTAAGCAATAGAATAGAAAACAATAATAATACTTGTGGACTTAAAAAAAAAATATTACTAAGTTGTATCAATTCATTACAATTTAAAATATGTCGCATTAAAATATTTCCTCAGGCTAAGCTGAAATCAATGTTTGAATTGTTCGCCGTAAAAAAACAAAAGAACCTTTAAAACATCAATCAAAACAATCTATTAAACAGTCGAATTAGATAATACCAGTGAAAATCTAGAGTTTTTTTTAACAAAAGATTGTAGATTAATATCAAGTATGCAATGAATACCCTCAGTAATATTTAATCTTTTGCAAATGGCTCATAGATAGATGGGGAGAATTCGTATAGCTGATGATCGTTTGGGTCATAAGTCAGATACACGTCCGCACATCCGTTGTTTCTTTTTTTTCCAAGCATGCCTAGTGTCTCATCATGTACTCGAAAAGAACCAAAGGGGGTAACAAGTGGGCATCAAGTGGGCAGCGAGCAGCAACTGGAACCCCAAAGTGCCATAGAGAATTAACGAAATATGAAAAACTATACATCTTTGTCATGACGGGGCCTGAGGTCTCGGGGGTCTGTGCTCTGTGGTCTGTGATCGTCGTTCTGCGATCTGCGATCTGGGCTTGGGCCCGAGTCTCGGACTGGGTCCGACCGACCGACCGACCGACTGATCGACCGACTTGGAGACATTGTCTCGTCCCGTGGGCTGTGGATTTCGAAATGCTTTTCTCTGTTGTTGCTGCCCCGACAGCCGTCAACAAATAGCGACAGCAGAAATGGAACTAAAGTACAAAAACTATTTGATATTTTATGCGGGATTTTAAATTGATCTTAACGAAGCTTAATTGAATGCATTTGTATTGGTGAACTGTTTTCCTCGACTCTGGACTCTAACAGTGTCGGTGTGTATGTGTGTGTGTTTGTGTGCAAGTGTGTTTACGCCATATTGGAATTTCGTTGTCACAGATCACAATCGCCAAACGACAAGCGACTTATATATACGTATGTACATGCTACACTCAGAAAAAAATATTACTCTCGCTATAGAAGTTCGCCTTTGATTTAAAATCGAAACAATAGTTCGAAAAATGTCTATTTATCAGAAATATATTTTTTAACTCTAGACAAAAAAAGCCCTAAAAAGTAAGAAATATAATTTCTAATCTATTTAAAAACAGAATTTATTCTTAAACAAAAAATATGATGATTTTAAATCTATACCCAATTTTTCTTATATTAATCTGGCTCCGATGTCCTGCGTTTCAAAAAATTTTATTACATTTTAGAAAAGATAAGCCACTTTTGTATATATGAAATATATTTTCTATTACAAAAGGTATATCGCCCTTGAGAACAGCTCAAATTTTATATGAATTTCCAGGCATTTTTTTCTGAGTGTACATATGTAGAGAAATGCAATGTATGTATGTATTAAACATACTTATATGTGAGTAAGTATATCGTAATACAATGTGATAATATTCCACTGGAGACTGAGAATGCTAAATTCTGAATTCGGAATGATGATGATGCTGAGTAGTGACTGTCACTGAGTTCAAAACAAATGTGAACAAGTGCGACGTCGGTGAGTGTGTATCGGTATGAGTGTGTGTGTGTGTCAGTGTGTGTCTCTTAATGGTTATGGAAAAAACATGAAAGATACTCACGATCGCACTCGCATTCATCAAAAGCTTAGGAAGCGCACTTTGGTTTATGTGACAAACTGTACCAAGTTTCGGTTCGCTTGATGGAGAATTGAAACTGCGAAACCGTTTACTAATATTAAGCAATTTATTATAAATTATACAAATCAACTAGCGACTATAAATCGAAATACACTTAACTCATTTACTAATACTTTTGTTGTACTTTATGCCCTATTGAGGTAAAGCCAAATTTACTAGTTTCCTGTCTTGATCGTGTATCCTTCAGTTGGTAATACCAAGAGTTGACTGGACACTTCTACTCTTGGAATCTTTTTAAGTACTATGTGCTGATTGCAAATAGACTTTGTCAAATATCAACTCAATCCTTTTTCAGATATAAAAATTATTCTCCTTAAATAATGAAAGTTTTTTAAAGTAGCAACTCATAATAGTCCCAGGAGTTTTATCGAAAAATAATAAAAATCTTTATGATCATCATTTATTACATTTTTTATTTTGATCAAAAATAATGATAATTTTTTATTTTTGTTTTTGATTTCAAATATAGAATTTGGTCCAAGTTTTATTAAAGAACTTAAAGTAATTGTTATAAAATAACTTATGATTACGATCCCTAAATAAAATCTTTATTGATTACTTTTTATTCTGTTTTAACAACACTCAAATCCTTGTAACAATTTTTGAATTGATTTTAAATCTGAGATACCCGCCATCTTTTAATTTAATATTTAAAAACATTTTTATTTTATATTTTAATGAAATAAAATTATAGAAATCTATTTATCTTATTAATAATGATTCTAGTTCGAGGTCGGGTGGAAAATAATTTTAAGAGTTCGGCTCCCAAAATCCACAGCTTTGATTTTAATATATACCACATATATATTTCCACTCAAATCCCAACCTATTGTGAGTATCATGTCCTTCATTCCTGATTGTATTGAGTTAATTAAGACTTAATCGAAGATCTTAAGGTAGCAACACAATTGCCAAGGCCTTGGTTAATTACTGACTTTCCCTTTGCCCTTCAGCTTGTGGAGTAAACATCTCAACAGTAATTGACTCTTGATCTTTAGAAGATGCTATCATCGTTGACTTTCTTAACCCACAAAGCCCTGAGGCAGCAGGACATCCCAGTTTCGAATTCAATTTCAATTTCTGTTTCGATTCTCATACCCAGTCGCAGTTCGAGCCTCGAGGATGGTCCCGCACCATAAGAGTGCCCACATAATTGGCGCAATCGCAATGCAAAACGCTGTCTGATTATTCACACGCAAGAGTCGAGACTCTCTCTATACTGTCCATACTATATAGTAGGCTTATGGGGGGTGCGTTCTTCACTCAACGCCGATCGCGTGCACATTTTCCGTTCGCGTTTTCATACCGATTCCGATTCCGTTTCTGTTTCTGTTTCCGTTGCCCGCATTTTGAGACCTGCAAAGACAAATCCATCGACATTGCCACATAGCGAGACCAAAAGTATCAAATTGTTGTTGTTGTGAGATTTTCATGTAGTTTGTGTGGAATTTGATGGGTTTTCTTTTCGATGGTCGAAACGATGGGAAATAATTCGCTGATCCTTAAGCGTGATGCGAGTATCCTGGGAAGTTCAGTTTAAAGTTCTTTTTGTGCCCTTTGCAAAAGGTCAATGCGGGTTTCAATACACATCAAAAGTTAGGATTGGGTGGTGCTGATTGATTGGCAACTAAATAGCTTCTGGGAATTTTGGGTAAGATGTTCAAAGAAGATCTTAAAAGAAAAAATTTTGTATTTGTTCCTTAAGGATTGCTATTATTTTAATCAAATATTTTGTTTATTAAAAATTAAACATATTGAAGGGACTTTCAAAAACTTGAGTAATTGATCTTTACATATTCACCATACTTCTCATTTTTTACGCTGTTTTAACCACCTATATCATATTCATAGCATCTTATTTTCTACCAATTAAAAACTTGTATATTTAAATACTTATTTATTATTTTATTTGTTAAAATGTAAACATATTGAAACCATTTTCAGAAACTTGAGTAATATATCTATAAATATTTAGGACCATTCTTAAATTTGTGTACAGCTTTAACGACCTGTCACCTACTGAGCTTATCTTACTTTCACTATTAAAATTCTTTGTGGGAATTCTTATATGAAATCGAACGAGTTTAGCTGTAACTACTCATCCCATAAGTGACCAGGGTAATACCAGCATTTGTCCAAAATGTCGCACTCGCAACTGAACGTGCGCCGATCTTTAGAGGGTGAGATTCAGCCACAGACTGAGGGTGACACGCGCAGAGTAACTGGGTTTAAGGTCGAAGGGGACGTGTGCCGCGATCCTTAAAGTCTCGATTCGGTGGTGGGAAATTCCAATGTTTAGAGTCAGACCCCTATTCGATCGTCTGTCGCGTGATACTTCCAGTTGGACTCGTGTTTATGTTGGGATTCCTTCTGACCAAAGCTAATCGGAAGCGCAACATTTGTGGACATGCAGGCAGGTGATGTGAAATACTCGTACATTTTAATAATAGAGTGCAAACAAGGCGAAACATTTTAGGAATGTGATGCTATTGTTAGCAAAAGAGGGACTACTATATTCGTATATTCGTAGTACAATTGAAAATAGAATTGAGTATGGAAAATAAGATATGTAATTTAGGTTCTTCTTAGGTGAATATTCTGTAAATAAAGCTGAGGGTACCTTTTCCTAACATTTTTGTTAGATTTACAAAAACAAATGCAATTGAGATTCTCAATTTGAGAATAAAATTAAAAAAAACCAAAATATGGTTAAAAAAAAAAAATAAGCAAAAATTAGATCGAGTTATATACCGATCAAAAGGTTTAGTTCTAACTAACAACTTACCTGGTTCATGAAATAAGAGGATGCAAGTGGGAGGGAAAAATTTTAATGATTGCAGGTAATAGGCCTTTGGGGTCTTTTGGTAAAGTTTTTTGTTTTTTTTTTTAATTCTTATCAATTTTCGGTTTTTTTTTTTATTATTAATTTATATATTTTTTTAATATTTTTATCTTAAACTTAATTTTTTTCGTCACCAAATTGGATATCAGAAATTTTGGGGCTAGAAATTGCTTTCGTCACTAGACATTTACCTCGTGTAGAAGTTTTTTTTGTTGGATTTATTTTATTCATTAATAAAAAATATATTTGTGCGAATCGTTTTTATTCTAAATAGATTCTAGATAATTGTTTATTATTAATAACTTTACTAAATATAAAAAAAAAAATGTGTAGTGGGAATTTCATCAAAACTCAAACAAAGGGTATTCACGAAAAAAAAAATATTTCGTTGAAAAATGTTACGATTTTTCCCAGGACTAGGCCCTGTCGCTGATCTGCTGGCAGAATAGATTTAGTATAGTGCCCGCTGCAGTGCTGCGCGAGTATGAGGAGTATCAGATTCTCAGGCGAAAGAAAAACCACACCCCGCAGTTGTAAGGAAAAGTAAAAGCAAAAAAACAAAGGCAAACGTAAAAGCAAAGGCAAAGGCAAAAAGTCACACGCGCCAGCATAAAACAGAAAATAACACACACACAAAAGTAGTGTTGCTATCGTTTGCTCACTCAATGTGCTCTCTCGCTCTGACGCTGCGCTATTGCTGGCGGCAGCCATAGCTCGTCGCCGATTGGTTGAAACGGGCTGCGCGGCGTCTCTGCCAGCAAATTGGTATAAAAGGGCAATCATCGCCTGTTGTGGGCTCAATTAAGGCCACAGGCACAGACTCGAACGGTTCAAATTGTGTACGATCAGCGTTTGCATAGAGTGATCAACAGGAGCAGCAAAAAACTAAAAAAAAAAAATAAAAAAATCAACTACGGCAAATGTTTTTGCGCGTGCGCCAAAAACTAAATACAATTAATTAATTTACAACAATTAGTGAAAATTGATTTTGATTTTCGTTTTGGTTTTGGTTTTGCGCGCACTTTAATTAACAACTAAATGGATTAACACTTGAGCAACAAATAAATAAACTAAACTAAAACAGTTTCGAGTGCTTGTGATTATTTTGAGAGAGTGTGCGTGTGTGTGTGTGTGTGTGTGTGCGAAATGGAGCACGCCAGTTTCGATGATCAGATCTTTGGCGACTTTGGCAGCGGTCCATTGAGTCCGCTGGGCGCCAGTAAACCGCTCCTGCCCACGTCCACAACGACCATTCAGCACGGAACACTGCATCCCGTGATGCTCGGCAGTGTTGTCCATGAACTGTGCAGCCAGCAACAACAACAGCAGCGTCTTCCCGACTGCAACACCATCCTGCCAAATGGTGGAGGCGGTGGCTCTGGATCTCCCAACTATGCACAGAAAATGGATTTCGGCAATAAGATGGGCTGCTTCTCACCCAGCCAGAAGTATGAGTATATAACTACACCACAGAAGCTGGTCGATCAACAACAACAACAACAACAACAGCCGCAGCAACATCATCAGCAATACGCCGTAACTCCACCGCCTTCACATTCGCATACACATAACCACAATGGAATGCTGCATCATAAACCACAGCAGCAGCAACAGCAGCAACAACAACAGCAACAACAGCTGGTGGGGATTATGAGCGATTATCATACGCTGAATGGCAAGCTGGACTACTCGCCCAAGGATCAGTATGACCCACAGCAGCAGCAGCAGCAGCAACATGTCCCTATGCATCTCTACGCCGACAGTCCGCATCATAGTCATGGTCATGCCCATGCCCTGCCCCATGAGGATGCCAGTCTGCTGGAGCCCACACCGCTCCTGCTCTCCAATGGCAACGCCACGGGTGGCAAGCATAAAAAACCGGACGATATGTGCGGCCAAATGGAGAACTCGAGTGCCACAACCAATGGCAGTGCCACTTCCAACAATTCCACCAACAATAACAGCAATAACAGTGCCAGCAATTCTTCCACCGCGACCAATAATGTAGCGGGAGCAGCGGGCAATGGAGCAACTGGAGGTGCGGGAGGCATTGCGGGAACAGCGGCCAAAAAGGACAACAGCAACAAGAAGAAGGGCGATCCCAATGGCATCAAAAAGAAGAAAACGAGGTGAGTTAACGAGCATCATTTACAATTAACTTAACGACGGGAAATCAATGAAATTATCTGATAATTTATATCAGCACTACGGGGCGTATGTGTAATGTTCGAATGCTAGAAAGCGACAGGAGGTGAAATAAAATGAAATAAATATTAAAAAAAAAAACAAACTTACTACAATTCTAACATTTCTTTCAAAATCAAAAAAGTAATTGTTGAAAACAGAAACAAAATAAAAATGAAAATATTTCAACATTTCATTTATTATTTAAAAATCAAGCTATTATTTATTTTATATACTTTTATTAACTCGTTTTTTTTTAATTCAGAAGTTATTTTCTCATATAAATTCCAAAACAGCTTTCTAATTTCTGAAAACTATTTTTATTTCGATTTTTTAAACAAGAATTGGTAACTCAATTTCCAAATATAAAGTCAATTCTAAGATGTTTTTATTCCGCTCTTTGTGTTAACAAATTTTGAGTTTTTAGTTCATAATCGAACGAAAATGTATGCTTTAAGGAGAGTGGTCCTTTGATTCTGTTTAATTTTCTGGTCCAAACAAGAGTTTTCATACCAAATTTGTCTAGATCGGTCAAAAAAAAAACTAAAGATATGCTAATAATAACAAGCTAAAAATACAAAAAAAAAAAAAACTATTTAACTCAAAAACCATACCCTGGAACTGATTTTAGAAATGACCTTACAATTAAATGTAGATGACTCATTTGAGTTACTATTTTGGTTTTTTTTTTAGGACTTACAAATCAACGTGGCTAATGTACAGTCGCGATAAAAGTAAACTATCGGGGAAGCAAGCCGAAACAAATATCGGGTTCGGTTACGGCACGTCCCGAAACAACAATTTCGATGTTAATGATATTTCGGTTTTAGGAAAATTACGCTTTACAGTTTTTCGAGCACATTTAATTAAACTTTCTTTTCAATTTTGTGTGTATTTGCAGAACGACGTTTACGGCATATCAGCTGGAGGAATTGGAACGAGCGTTTGAACGTGCTCCGTATCCGGATGTGTTTGCGCGCGAGGAGTTGGCCATCAAGTTGAATTTGAGCGAATCCCGAGTACAGGTTTGGTTCCAGAACCGACGGGCCAAGTGGCGTAAGCACGAGCCGCCTCGAAAGACCGGATACATTAAGACAAACACTCCGCCGACGGCATCGCTGAACAGCACGTTGGCGCCACCTTTTGCCAGTTTTCCGCAGACGACAACGGTGACTCCGCCGGGCAGCATGGACAGCTGGACAAGCTACCAGACGCCGTACGAGCTGAGTCCACAGTTCGGACTGCTGTCACCAGCTCCCAGTCCATATGGCACCTACTCCGGACAGTACGGCACCTACGTCCACGAGAGTCAACTCTTCTCGATGCGTCACTTCGACTACGGAAGTCCGCCGCGCATTGAGATGAACGGGGGTGGGGGCAGCGGAGGAGGCACAGCCGGAGTCAGTGCCGGAGTCGGTGTGGATGTGGCAAGTGAAGCGGTCAATGGCTATCAGACGACGGATCTGCAGCAGCTCGACGGAACGACAACCACTCAGCAGCAACTACCGGACGGAACACTGGTCACGGTACATCAGCAACTCAATGGCAAGTATCTCAGTCCGGAGGAGGCCAAGTATGTCCAGGTTCAATGTCAACCGCCCACGGGATTGGACAACAATTCCGCTGCCTGTCACATGGAGGCGCATCATTACGTCAGCGCAGCAACAGCGGCAGCGGCCGCAGCAGCAGCAGCATCCGCATCCGGCAGCGATGACAATGACAGTGGATTGCATACTGTGATCAAGAGCGAGGAGCAACAACAACAACAGCAGCAGCAACAACAACAACAGCAGGGTCAAAATTATGTTCTTCCGCCTTTTTTGCCCTAAGAGAAATGCTCACTCACCGACGCCAGCAGCAGCAGCAGCAGCGACGCTTTGCCTCTGCTGCTGTCAGCGCAAAAGTACGCTTCAAGAGGCCATTTTGAATAACTTAGTTTAAAATGCTTGTGTGTATGCGTACATGTGTGTGTGTGTGTGTGGAGCATTTCAAAGTGTCCTAAAGTCTTAGCAAATGCCAATGTAGAGAACATGGTGAAATAATTTTTAAGGTGACATTTAAAATTAAAAAAAAACACTCTTGCTTGAGTTGTTATTCCTCCTCTCAATGTGATGACGTAACTAAAGACGCAATGTCACCTTCTTAATCATTTCACCATGTAAAAATGTATAGAACAAACGTAGAGCAATTATCGATACAACTGTTTTATCGAGTATAACAAAATCAGAATTTGCTCATTGTTGCCATAGGTTCCTTTTAGTTTATATGCATAATTAATTAAGCTAACCAAAAACGACAACAAAATCGACAAGTCTTGCCAAAACTTAACATCAATAAATATTATTATGGTTAATTTTAGTATCTAGTTTAAAAAAATCTGTTAGTTCTCTGCGTTGAACAACGATAACCCGAGTATGCATTCCAAATGTGCCTTAATGTGACCAGAATTGTTATACAAGCGATTTAGCATTGTTCAGATTCTGGGCGCTAACCTTACCTAATATTAATTATACTAATTAAAAAATCAAAATTAAACTGTTGTGTAAGTAGACAATAAAATGTTTATATATTTGTATAATTAGCTCATTGGCTATACAAAAATGTTAATACTTATGTTATTCGCATTTCGAGTCTATAGCTGCTCCATTTCTACGTAAATCCTTAGATTTAATTCAATACTATAGTTATTTGCAATGTACATACATATAAATACACATATTAACAATATACATATGAATATTAAAGAATAAAGTAACATATTTTGTACCACATTGAAAGCAACAGAAAAAAAAAACAGACAAAAAAAAACATAAACAGAAAATAATAACAATATTGAGACTCATAATTTAGAACATTTTGTTCCTTAACTAACTATGTATTGTATCTGTCCTTAACCGATAGATTTAAATTGAAATTCGTTTCGATAGCAGCCTAGATTTCAGCTTCTTTAAACCTAAAGTTTTGCATTAGCCTGATCCTTAACAGCCTGCCAATCGATGCCCTCGAAAAAAGGATGAGCCTGCAGTTGTTCATAATCCAGACGCAGTTCTGGAGTTAGTTGAAGTAGATGCTCCAACAAGTCACGTGCATTATCCGATATATCTAAAGCATCCGATGGATACTGTACACAGCCGTAAAGCTCCAGATGGCCGGGATGTGTTGACTTGTAGGACTGCAATGGAAGGACATACAATGAATAAGAAATAAAGCTTATCTTAGGTTTGATACTCTTACGGAGATCCGTACTCAATTATTGACTGATAATTCCTATTCCAATTTAAAGATAAGATATGTAAAGAAACAAAGTTTTCATACTAAAGGTTAATTTTTAACCGATACTATACTATACTATACCGATAATAATACTGTCTTGCCGAGATTTTTACACAGAACAGACGGACTGACAAACATAACACTAATACACTCTGCAAGGGATTACAAGTACTGGGTCATTAATTAGGTATATTCTCTTACCACACCCAGAAGCAGCTGGTAAAGCACTACGCCATAACTCCACCAATCCGAACGGAAGCTGAGCGGTCTCTCCGGTGCCACAAAATGATCCGTTAAGGCAATCAAACTGAGCGCCTTGTGCACATAGTTGTCGT
This sequence comes from Drosophila phalerata, assembly GCA_951394115.2. Classification (NCBI taxonomy): domain Eukaryota; kingdom Metazoa; phylum Arthropoda; class Insecta; order Diptera; family Drosophilidae; genus Drosophila; species Drosophila phalerata. Next base: position 4,558,651 of record OX596005.2, on the reverse strand, counting down.
CGGATGTGAGACCCTCGTTCTGATAGAAATATGTGAGCATTAATTGACCAGAGTTTCCCAGTAAAATGTTCTCCATATGCAAATCACGCAATATAACGCCTTTGCCATGCAGACTGTGTATGGCCAGGGCCAATTCACAGGCCCATTGCCGGAGACAGGCCTCCGGCAAGCGTTTGGCAATTGTTTTCCGTCCATGTCGCCTGGGAGTTAGTGCACCCGCTTGTAAGCTGCTCAGCGTATGCGATACGGACTTGAGCAACTGCTGTGAGTTGCGCAACAAATCGCTAACATCGCTGTCTGCCGTCAGTGGTTGATCCTCCGGAAATAAATCGGCGTAGTCGCTGCATTTACTCGCCGTGGGCGTATAGCTTTGAATGTAATCATAAAGCCGACCTCCCTCCGCCTGCTTGAGTAGAAGAAAGATCTTCTGATCCGACTGAAAGTAGGCCAACAGTTGAGTCATATACGGCACACGCTGGGGTAAAAAGATGCTTTGTGTGGGTGAATTGCTAGCGGGTTTCTCGATGCCCTTCATGACGGCCGTCGGCTGTGACTGCGGCTGTGTGATGCACTGCACCTGCATGACCCGTTGGCCCAACACTTTGAGCACCTTGTACTTGGCCAACTGATTCCAAGCACATTCCAGCTGCTTGACATTATCCACCTCATCGATCGATAGTTGAAACTGCAGCTTTCTGGAACCACTGCCAGCGACAGAGGAGCGTATGAAATTGGCATGAATTTCATCGGCACGCGCCAAATACTTGGCTATCTTGGCCTTGGCAATAAACTTGCGATCCTCATTGGCATCATGCTTGGCGCCAACGAGCAGCAGCTCAACGCCACGCTTGTACAGCTTATGGGCCTCGTCATACTCCAGATTAACCTCCGCCTGCACAGCATGACTGAATTCCAAGGCCGCCTCATAAATGTAATCGCTATCGTCGCTCTCCACAGATGCCATGGGCGTTAGAAGGCGCGTATAATCGCGTTTCGACTGTTTCTCCTCAGCATCAAGAGTGTTGTTATCTTTATTAGGCTGCTCATGTTGCTCGTGTTGTTCGCTATCAATGCTCGGCTTGTCGCAACGCGGATCCAATGGTGTTATGCCATTAGCGTCGTGTGGATCGTAGGGCAAATCGAGTTTATCGCAAATTTCAGCAATCGCTCCGGTGCCAGGCGGCTTCAGAGATCTCTCCACATACAACTTGCGCAGTGGCGATGCATTTGGTGATTGTGCCTCGCTGAAGAATTGTGTGAATGTGTTACACTTGTACAGCACCGGATGCTGGGCGGCAAAATCCAGCAGCTTTAGTATATAATCCTTGCGTCGCTGTATGACATCCGCATCGAACCGCTTGAAGTAACTGCTGTCTGTCGGCTCCGGAAGTTTTCCGGGCAGCTGCATACTCTTGTGCCGGCGACTGAGCTCCCTATGCAGTCGCTTGATCTCATGAAATCGCTTCCACACGACCAAGCAGGTTAATGCCTGGGGAACTGACCGGGGAAAGACCTACAAATGGGAACATCTCATTATAGTTATTGTTAATAACATTAATACGACCAAGTTGCTTACAATCGATGTAATCTTATAAATTGTGTAGCCTCCCTTGTGTTGTTGTGTATCGGTTACAGTAAAACTATGTATCCAACCTCCCAAATTCAGGCTCATCTTGAAAGCTGATGCCACTTACTCCATTTACTAACAATAATCAAATGGGATTCCCCAAATTCGTTTTTTGGAGGAAAGCAATATGATTGTCAATCGTATCTTGCAGCTGTTAACTAATTTTATGAAATTCAAAAATACTGTTAGGTCAATGCAAAACGTTGAAAAAATACAACTCACTATTACATTTAATTTCACCCCTTTCAGTGGCTTATGAAGTAAACAGAGCTGTCCACCGGCGAAATACTTTCTATATTTTGCTGAGAGCCTGTTATCCTTAACTTTGGGTATTTTCCTAATTACTCGACTTTTGTTTATGCAATGCGCTAGAATTGTACTCAATCCGTTGCGGATATTGACGAATCCGTAGACATTTTTGAGACTCAGCTGTTTACTGTTTCGTTTTCGTTTTTTTTTGCTGAATACAAATTACAATTACAAACAGTGCTGCCAAAGCCGCTTTTTTCCCGTCAAATCTGGCTTTTATGCCTTCCAATAGCGGGAAAAATTTGAAAATTAAGGGAAGCGGGAATATTGGATTTTTTAGAAGCGTATTCGAATTTTTTTTGGCTTTTTTTAAGCTTTCAACGGTTACATAAAGAGTATAAAAAAGTGGCAGCGTCATTATTAACTTTATTAATAGTTGCCAATATCACCACGAGTTTTTGCCAGACTTTCATATTAATACCAAAAGTCGTCGGCAATTGTAACTATCTTTTGGAAATGACAAAAGACATTAAGCCCTTGCTCAGTGCCTAGGCACTCTGATGCCATCCGGACCAACATATGTGCATATTCTATCAATTTGCTTAGGATATTTCAAAGAACAAAAATGTTTTTCATACATATACTTGATTTTCAAACCTACATAAAAAGTTTGAAGTCTATCTTTTATGTTCTCTGAGATCGGACCCACAGACATGTCTAGGTCGATTAATCCTGATCCAGAATATGTTTACTTCATGCCTCCTCCTGCGTTTTACATACATTCTTACACACATTAAAACTTTTTTGTCCATTTTTAATGGGAAACACAATAAAGAACATTACATTTATGAGCCCATCAATACGTTTTTTTTAAGCTTTTTATTTTCAATTTTGTTTAGCTATTTTTTGGTAACAGAAGTTGGCAGCACTGATTACAAATTTAGTTAGCAGTGCTGCCAACTTGTTTTAATAATTTTGTCGCAACAAAAACTTCGGATTTTTTATTAGAATTAAATCTAACCCGAAGAGTGATGACGTTTATTTATCATATTAATAATAATTTGTAAAATTCAGTTAACTAAAAATAAATGTACATTTGAATTGTTCACCCGTTCCTAATATTTCAATTGACTAAAATGAAGGAATGGACCAAATCTCTGAGTGTAGGCATCTATCTCACTTGAATTTAATTTCCACTATATAATGTGTAATTAATTTTAATCTTAGGGCAAAATTAATCAGTTATTTTAACAAATTATGTAAATAGAACGCCATCCATTTTGACTATGAGCGGGTAGGATTTTCGATCAGTTAATCATTTTATAGTTAAGAGAAATTCAACCTGATCGGAAATTTATACTAGAGGCAGCCATGTTTTATTTTTAGAAATATTTCCAATATCTATCTTGTTATAATACAGAATAATGCATTCTTAATTTTTAAGGCTTGAAATATTTTCATAACTTATTTTAGAATCTTGTCAAATTGTTGATATATTTTTTAAGAGTCAAATGAGTGACGAACTTCAGACCTTCATCCACCTTTGTTTAATGCAATTTTGAATTTTTTTATAAAAATATTTATTTATTACTTAATTATTATTAAAATCACATTTTGATTGTGCGCCGTTCATATTCAGATCAGTGATGCCAGATTTTTCCTATTTTTAACTGCTTCAGCCGTGAAAAAAATCTCAAACAGTCTCTATCCGAAAATCTACCCTTTTTTAGATTTAAGTTATCATTGAATAATTTTCAAATCGAAAACGAAATTAATACAAAAATATTTGCTAAATACGCAAACATTCACCTTGTAAAATGGAAGAATGTAGAAAATACACAAAAGTTTTGGACTGAGGTAAAAATTATCGAGACTCGGCTGGTATTGCCAGCCTTTTCTGGAACTTGTAACATTTTCTCTGAATGTACTAGTGTTGGCAGAAGTCGAGAGTGTTTTCAGCCAAGTTAATTTGGTAAAATCAAAATTAAAAAACCGTTTGGAAATAAAGACGTTAAATGCTATTTTGACCATAAGGGAAATGTGTATATTACACAATTTATTAATTATATGTTAATGTATATTTTATCTTCTGAAGATTCGGATTGCGTAGGCACAAGTCCTGCTGCCGTCTTTATAAATTACCCGACAATTAATTAAAAAAAGAATCGGAGCCACGGCGGCATATGAAATAAAAGAAAAGACAGAGGAGACAATAATTGAAGATGCCCTATTAAATTAAATTTTAAAAAATGTTGTCCTATTCTTAATCCAAATTTTTATTTTTTTCACCTCTTTTACCATGTGGTCTTTGGTCGTGTTGTCCTATTTTTCCGAAATAAAAAGTTGGCATCACTGATTCAGATACTGTGCAAACAGTGTTAGCAACGTCCGAAAAAAATTATCTTACTTACTAGTGCTGCCAACTTTATTCCAAGAAATAACTGTTGTTGGCTGGAAAACCTTTTTGAGTGCACTTTTGCATCGTCTTAGAAGAAAAATTCATTGCAAACAAACAATAATAATAATTGCCGTATTTCCGGCTAATAGCATTTGACTTGCTATCCAACTCTGAAAATAGCCAGAATTAGCTATAAATTAGCTAAGGGCAACCATGAAACTGAGGCATCTTTTCTTTGCCGCGCCTCAGAGAGACTGATTCGTTTATTCACGACTGAACAAGTTCCGTTCGCAAATTTGATCTCTCTCTCGCTCTTTCTCCTTTCGCCTCTCATTCTCAAAGACCGATTTTTCGAGCAAGCGACGACAAAGTAGGAATTTAAAAATCAATCTAATAACTGTTACATTAAGATTGTTCGGTGTCAGTGTGTGCAAAAAGACAGTTCTTCTAAAATAGTTTTACAAACTAAGAAACCCATACGGCGCACGCTCGCTCTCAGTGTATAAATTATTCATTTTACCCCCAAACGTTCTTTACTGTACTCGCAGATTCGTGTAGCGTCCACGACGACATTGAAAATTGAACGGCAGCCGAACCGAGCGTGCGAGTGAGCTAAGCAGAGCGCTTGTCAACTCGAAAAGCAGTAGAGAAAAAGAAGGCGACGAAGACAGCAGCAGCAAAATCGACGCCGCACGTACCGGGAGCATTTAAAATAATTTTTTCTGTGGATTAATTTTACTAAAAAGGATTTAAACACAATGACTGAACGTGAAAACAACGTCTACAAGGCAAAATTGGCCGAACAGGCCGAGCGCTACGATGGTAAGTACAAAAAAAATGACGAAAAACGGCGAAAAAAATTTTTTTGTCAGCGGAGCGCCAACTTTGGGGAGGGGTCCAGCAGCGCTGCCGTCTCGTGGCCTGCGCTTCATCGAAAAAAATTGCTGAAAATGTCCACATTATATACAGTGGTAGATAGAAGAAAAAAATGTGGAATTTTAAAATTTTGCAGACATTTATGTGTAGGTGCGCCTCGCTGCTTGTAACTTTCGACAGCAGCGTCAAGTCGGCGTCGCAGTCGTCGTCGTCGTACCCGATGAGTAGTGTTTCTTCGAAAAGACCGAATACCGAATGAAAAAGAAGATGACAAGGAGGCGAGGCAGCAAAGCACAGCACTGTAGAAAATGGCAAAGAAAGACTGGCAAAAAGAAAAATGTGAAACAAACCTGATTTTTACCGGCAAAAATTCGCGTGGTTTTTCGTATTTTGCGTTGGCTTCTTTTTAATTTTATTTCTTTTCTTTTTTTTTTTTTTTTTTTTTGCAAAAAGCAACTTTGTTGCGTATTACATTTTATATAGTAGTTTTGACTAAGAGAGCTTTAGGGATGGGGGTAAATTGAAAATTTTGTGTATTTAGCGTTTTGGTGATAGGCGCGTGAGGGCTGCGCGGCGGGAGAACGACATCGTTGCTAAGGGCTGTTTGGTAGTAACTTTTTCTGTGTGCGTGTGTGTGTGTGTGTTGCCAAGGCAGAGTTTTCAAGTTGTGAAGAAAATCGTACTCCACACAATTTGTTAGATATTTAAATATGCTAACGGGTGGTGTTTCCCCCACAACTCAACTCAACTCGAATCAAATCGATGAGAGTGAAAACTTTTTCGGCATTACTCTCTTCTTTCTCTAGTTTCTGTTTCTGCTGTTTCTTTCGTTGTTTCATATCTGCTCGAAATGTGCTTTGTTGCGCAGCAGCAGAGCAAGGCGGCGCCGTCGTCATCATGTCGTACTGCGAAAAATCGATGAATGAATCGATTGTGACTCTGTCGCTCTGTCAGCGATCAGCGTCTCTACGGTCAAAGATCATGCAGTTTTCTTTAATTTTGTTATTAGAGAATTAGTAATCACAGCTTATATACCCAAAAAAAACAAAAAAAAGATTACATTTCTCGCAACTCTTACAACAAGCCAGCCACTTGGCAACTCTACTTTATAGTGCAGAGAAAAAAAGGAAAGAAAAAAAAATTGCACTAGCATTACTCATGTTTCTGCGCGCATGTGTGTGTGTGTATGTGTGGCTCAGAGAGGCACACGCATGCACGCACACCGACACACTGTTAACTACTCACACCAGCATAGTCGGCACTTTTATTGTTGCTATTGCTGTTGCTGCTTATTTAATTAAAAATACTTCAATTAATTAAAATACTGCGGCTGCTCAAAATGCAAAGCGCTAGGCAGCGAACAGAGCAGCGTTTTTGGCGTTTGGCTAAAAAAGCGCGCGAGCTCAACAACATCACTTCTAGATGCGTCGCCATGTGCGTTAAAACGAGATAACTAGTGTGTTGCCTGCCGACAGTGACACGGCTGCCTCTGCTGCCCCAACACAGTGGCGTTGAAAAGTCTGCTGCTGCTTTTCGTTGTATATGAAAATGAGCACCAACTTCTAAGTTATTACTAAAAAATATACAACTGACAATTGGCAGGAAAACTGACAACAACATTAACACTGGCGGCGGCATTCAAAATTTTTTTCCCCTTGTTGTTTTTGTTGCTGCTGCTGCTTCGTCGGTCTAAAGAAGTCAATCAACTATTAGCAGCCACTGCGGGTACACACATATAACGCACACACATAAACGTGAGCATTAAAGTCTGTATCACATGTTTTTCTTCTTATTTTCGCCTGCGTGTGCTTCCAACTGCCATGGCCTGTGTATTTGTATTTGTGTGAACACTTGGCGTTGGCCTTGTCGCACTTGGGCAGTTTTAGTCATGCTGGAGAGACCAATACAAATGCATTCCAGGCAGCCGGCAACGACTGTCTGGCTCTCTTAGTCTCTTAGCCGCCGCTACCCTCCGACTCTTGCCATCTCTTCCGGCGCCCCCACAACGTCCCCCATCCCTCCCTTTATACACATTAACGTCAGTGGCGACAGCAGCAACGTTTTTGCCTTTAAGTGTACTTTCAGGTGCTGCTCCCGCTTATTCTAGCTGTTTTTTTTTTCGAGGTCGCCGCGCTCTTTTTTTATTTATTTTTTTTTTGTTGACGCTCGCCTCAATGTCGTCAATGAATACAAAAAAAAAAAAAAAAAGATGAGAACAGTAAAATCTACAAATGTTATAATAGCATTTACAGATTTGACTGACTTTTGTTTTTCCTTTGTGTAATTGCACTCTTGTAACGGTACGTACGCATGCCAAGTAGCGTACATACGCACACATGCATAGATATGTGTGAATGAATGCCCCCCACTCCCCACACCCATACATGCATATGATTTGTGTGTATAATCGTACATATTTATCTGTATACATATGTTTCGACACACCCACGAGCAATAAAGTATAGCCAAGGATCAAACGATTCCTGCTCTCTCTTAAATGACGATCCCTTTGTGCTTGTACTTGCATAAGTATGTACATATGTCTGTATATATGTATCTTTTTTTCGTGACGCGCCCTGACTTTGTATGGGTGTGTGGGTGTGTTTGTGGGGTGTGAGTTAAGTGGGACTGGGAGGCAGTTTAATTTTTGGTTGACATATCAGCTTTTTCTTTTTGATTCATTTATATTTCGTTGGTTCATTGCGTGGGAATTTGACTTGATTAAGATTTTATTTTTAGGTTATTTATTGATTTCTTCAACTTGTAGAGTATACTTGTTGTCTGCTATGCCGACACTAAGTAGTGTGCTGGAAAACGCATTTGGAGTTTTGTGCCATTGCCAAACAACAATTTGAAGTTCAACCCGAATGCAACAACAAGATTTTACTAAATTGAACAGCATGAATCATGCAGTCAACTTTATTTCCATTTTCACAGCAATATAACAACAGCAATAACAAAGCTCCTGCTGCTAAAGTGTTAGAGAGGGAGGCTGGGGGTGACGAATGTACGTCAGCAGCAGCTGACTGCGAAAGAAAGAGAGAGGGAGATAGAGCAAATTGAAATGCAGGCAGAGGCAAAATGCTACAATTACTCTATTTAGCGCTGATTTCTTTCAATGTGTGTGTGTGTGTCTGAGTGCATATGTGTTATCAGCACAAAAACCGAAGCGACGCCGCGTCGACTTTAAGTTGCAGCTGCCACTCGATCACAGTCAAAGTCACAGTTACAGCCAAAGTCACAGTCACAGTCACTGTGACTGTAAATGATTGTGATTCATGACGCGTTTTTTGCACGATATTGATGACGCCTCAGCTGCTGTTGCTGTTGTTGTTGAAGGAATGTGCAACAATGTGTCTGGGCGGGTTTTTGCTCTCTTGACGCGTCTTATCAGTAGAATGACAGAATCAGTCTATAAAGGGCAAAAGACTCAGCACAGGAAACCGTTATGCCTAGGTAGTCATGACTGTGTGACAAGTTATGTCATTGTAGATTGGGTGTGTGTGTGTGTGTGTGTGTGTGTAGATAATAGATATACGTATCTACCATATATATGTAGGTGTGTTTGTGTGTGAGTGTATAATGATAGGATAAATATATACAAATGAAATCAAAGGTGTGTATTATCTATAGTTAATGTATTTCTAAAAATTCGATTGTAGATTCTAATGAGAAAGCAAACAACAAAGAAAAGATTGCAGGTCCTCAATTCTCAACAGAACTTTATGATATTGTAGCTCCTAACAAAACAATTGATAGCAAACTTATCAGGATAGGACTAAGACACTAAAAAAAATACTTAAAACATGCTAAAAAAATATATATATAAATTTATCTTAAAAAGAAATTGATTTTAGAACTATAGTTTCCCTGTAAATACATCTTAGAACAGACCGTATATTTCGAACTTGGGATTTTTAATTGTTTTGGGTCCATACAAATCGATGCACCCTAATTTACACATGGCTCTATCGATATAATAATACTTTATTTTTATGTACTTGATGGGTTCTGCCACAAATTTCGTGACAAAATGAAAATATCCTTTACTCGTTTTTAAATTGCCCGATATTTGTGTTGTCGAACCTTTGCAGAAATGGTGGAGGCTATGAAGAAGGTAGCTTCCATGGACGTTGAGCTGACCGTTGAGGAGCGCAATCTGCTCTCGGTTGCCTACAAGAATGTGATTGGAGCACGTCGCGCCTCGTGGCGTATTATCACCTCCATTGAACAGAAGGAAGAGAATAAGGGCGCCGAGGAGAAGCTGGAGATGATCAAGACCTATCGCGGTCAGGTGGAAAAGGAGCTGCGCGACATTTGCTCGGATATATTAAATGTGCTCGAGAAACATCTCATTCCATGCGCCACATCCGGCGAAAGTAAAGTATTCTACTATAAGATGAAGGGTGATTATCATCGCTATTTGGCTGAATTTGCCACCGGCTCGGATCGTAAGGATGCTGCAGAGAATTCATTGATTGCCTATAAGGCAGCAAGTGATATTGCCATGAACGATCTGCCACCAACACATCCAATTCGTTTGGGCTTGGCATTGAACTTCTCGGTAAGTACTAAACGATAAACGAAGAATCTTTCAACGATCCAAGATCTAAATAAATGTTGCTGTCTGTCCATAGGTGTTTTACTATGAGATTCTCAATTCACCGGATCGCGCTTGTCGCTTGGCGAAAGCCGCATTTGATGATGCCATCGCTGAGTTGGATACACTGAGCGAAGAGAGCTACAAAGACTCGACCCTGATTATGCAGCTGCTGCGGGACAACCTCACATTATGGACGTCTGATATGCAGGCAGATGGTGAGTAATGGATCCAAATCCGATCCGACATCATTATTAGTAATTTCAATTGTAAACTAACACACACCTATATAATTCATCTATTCCAAACAAAATATATAGACTCCACAACAGGTGACGGCGAGCCTAAACCGGAAATTCAGGATGTTGAGGATCAGGATGTGTCGTAATTTAAGTAAACCCCCGCCCTTCCATTTAAAAAAAAAAACACAAAACAAAAAAAAACATATACCTTCTAAAGTAAATATAATACATATAATATATATGCATACAACAATAAAACAACAACACGCAACCGGGTAGTAAACAGCAGCAACAACAACAACAACAACAACAACAACAACAACAACAAGAAGATACAACAACAGCAAAAACAACGATAAACGACAACAACACAGGGGCAACACCACAAGAAAAAGAATAACAACAACAGCAACAGCAGCAAGTAGCAAGTAGAAACCATCAGGAAAAGCAAGCAACGATGAAAAACCACACACAAATACAAAGGAAAATGAAGAAACAACAACAGTGTATTTATAACATTTATAGCAAGCAACATTAACTGAGGGTGGTTCGTGGGCGTGGCTGTTGTTGGGGCATGAATGCGGTGCAGTCGTCGTCGTCGTCGTCTTCGTTGTGACTTCCCCAAAAGCTACAACAACAACAACAGTAACAACAACAACAGGAGCAGCAACTACTACATTTGAAATTTTTTGCATTCGAGAAACAAAAGCATTATATTATATTTAAATAAATATTATATTTAATTCTGAGAAGCGAAAACAAAATAAACTTCATTTCAAAACGATCACTACAAAACACACACACACATACAGAACACATACACAAACAGTACGCATGAAAAAGTTGGCATATTATATTTACAATCTTATCAGCAACAAGAACAACACATAAGATACACAACTTCAACTTTAATTTTAAGCCAGTCATAAAGTAATTAAAAGAACTTAAATAAAAGGTAATAACATTCGAAAGAAAAGCAAATTAAATAAGCGCAATTTCAATAAAATAAAAAAAATAATGCGAACGAATATAAAACAAAATATGTAAGAAGCAAACGCAGAAACAAAAAAACAGCAGCAATTAATTTAAATTTAATACGAAACGAGAAAAACAAGAAAAGCAAATGTGAAGTAAGAACGAAATGAGCAAACAAAGTCAAGCAACAAAACTAAAAACGATAAAGTAAAATAACAAATGAATGTTAGTTAAAGTGAAATTCGAAAGAGTAAAAGTAAAACGAATTCTTAAGCTTAAATTTGTATGCAACGTTTAAGTGTGTTGTTCAATAACACTACTGAAACACCCACACACACACACACTTATACACGCATAAAAGAGAATAACCAAGCAAACAAACACACACACACAACACCAACGCAAATGGAAAGTTTTCATTTTCGTTTTACTCTTAAATTTCTTTCCATCACCTCTGTATTTGTCTCTTGCTCTCTCACATGCAAATCAAAAAGAATAGCAGAAAATAAGCAAACAAACAAAAAATTAAGCGCATATTACGTTCGAGTTTTTTATACATATGTACAAGTTTGTTTAACAGTTTTTAATTCAATTCGCCACAAACATTTCATATATATAAATATAAATATTAAAACGAAAAGTATTTGTAGTTGCTAACAACAATTGGTACACATATATATAAATATATATTGTATACATCTTAGTATATATATACATTCGTATATACTTGTATATTTTCTATGCCTACCACTTATGTAATTTGTAGATTTCCAATTTTTCCAAGTGAAAACCCAAATCCCTCCCCCAAAAAAAAAAAAAAAAAACAATAACAAAAGGGCGACAATTATGTTTGCATTTAACACTCGACAACAAGGCAGTTAAAATATTTTATTTAGCTTAAAAAAAAACGAGAATGTTTCGGGATATTTTTCTTGATTCTTGCTCTGTGCCGCCAATCGATTGATTTACGAATAGGACACAAAAACAACCAAATCGAAGAGCACTTGTTCCAACACTGCTTCGGTAGTTGAGAGTAACTGAGAGCAATCTGAGAAAAAGAATAAAAACAAAGAGAGCGATCGATTCGAGCTGAAGTTGAATTGGAATTTAGAGACAGCAGCAGCAGATACATAATTAATAACGAAAAGCAACAAACAACTAAACGGACATTCGTATTCATTTCAAATAAAAATATTACAAAAAAAAAAAAGAAAATGCGCACAGTTTTACTAAATATTTGTTCGACCTATCGACAGAACGAAATGGAAACTTTTTCAACTTTTTTTTTGTGGGTGGGAATATTGTAATACAAGTCTTCAGCAATATGTGTGTCCTAGTACTAAATAAATACATATGTATGTATGACAAATTTATGTACAGTAGCTCACAATTTATTTTAAACAGCACTTAACAAAAATTGCTTAATTATAACAACTAAACTAAAGGAAGTGCTAAAGTCATTGTAGTTTTTCAGCCGAATTATCAAATACAACTTCATTTATTTATTAAGCATTTTTACACAATTTACAATTTGAAAATCACCCAAAAATATCTCATATGTTTTGGATGATTTTTAAGTTTTAAATTGTTAAACAAAAAAAATAAATAAAAAATGTAATTGTATTCGACAATTTAAAATATTAAGCTAACAAGCTAAGTCTTAAACGTAGTACTTAAAAATCTCTTTTAGTTTAGCCGTTGTAATTAATAAACAAAATTCATTCTGCTGGTTGAATTATGCTGTGAGCCACTGTATATGAATGTGCGGTTTTCAGTTTTTTATCACAATTGTAGGCATTACTCACATGAATAAACAAATTTTGATTAAGTTTCTGTTATTGATTTGATTAGTTCGCTCGAAGATGGGTGTAACATCCAGAGAGGGAAGCTTCTCCCACTTCTCTACACAATACACACAGTTCATGTTTATATCAAATTTTGTACTATCCCCCAAACACGTCCCTTAAATCGATTAAAACAAATTACAATCTTAAAGTTATTTTTATGTATCCCAAAAATTTCATAACGTTTGAATAATAAACGCAGAATTTAGAACATTCTGATAGAATTTATATACATTTACAAATATGTATGCCTTATCTTTCTTGAAAAACCTATAGAACAATGGGTTGAAAAACTTTGTAGGTTGAAGATGTGTCATGCTGTAAAAATAGTTAAGCTATAACTTTTATTTATTTTAGTATAATTTTTTAATTCAATGATTTTATGTAAGTTCTTTTAAAAAAAATGAAATTTGGTCACCTACCTTAAAGACATCAGAATACGATTATGTAATATTAATGAAGCAATTTGATGCAGTAAAACATTTAAAGAAATGTTTCCCGCTATTTCGAGTCCTAAAATTGATTACTTTTTAAGAAACAATAATAGTTTTTTTTTAAGTTTGTGATCAAATTTGTTAATTTCCTTATTCTTCAAACTTTAATTACTTTCCTCCGAAAATCGCATTTTCCTATTCCCTGTACGACTTGATGCGCAACATGGAAAATTCTGTTCAATTATATTTATTAGTTCCGTGTTCTCTTTAATTGGTCTTCAATATATCGTTTATTCTAACACTGAGCATCCAGAAAATATAAGTTTTTATTAGGGTTTTTATGCCTTGTTCACATATATTAAGTTTGTAACAAGAAGCTGACTTACCATATATTTTAATTAATATTAAGGACTGTTCCGGTTTTCACTTCCGTATTTATCGCATTTCAAAAAATGTAACTTTCCACTTTACATTTGGGCTAACATTTTAAAATTATATTTTATAAATTTATTGGACTTGAATTCACCAACCCAAAGGGAATTCAATACTCAAAATATTTCCAGATTGATGTAAATACAGCCTAAAGATTTTCACTTCCGACAATTCAAAAATGTATATACGTGTATTGCCTTTTAAGATCGACTGTGAGATTGTCGAGTAATATTCAAAAATGTAAGCTCACCTCCGGAAATAATATTTTAAGAAATACTAGATTTGAAATGAAAAACTAAGAAAAAGGTCTATTACAGAAAAATGTTTAAAGTGGTGTTATCTAGGGCCCCAGGTTGGTTTTGGTTTATTTTTTCCTTTTTCCCTTATGAATAAAGTCCCTAATAATTTTCTGTATATTTTCTATATCTTAAGGCATAAACCTACGCCTTTGTCCAGGTGTTATGTTCAGTGTCTTCTAGTCTTTATACATAGATTACCATTTAATTTTTATTGATTTATCCTATTTTCTTGCTCGACATGGATATCCCTGATGTACAATCCAATTTCGACCTAATTTTCCGAGTAATAGATTTTGTATTATTATATTAGTTATACACTATCTTCAAGCACCATTTTCAGAATTTTTTGTATTATACATTTTATTTATACAGATATTATATTGTTTTAGTTTCTGGGTCTTCATAAAGACAATTTAATTAAATTGTGTTGTAATTAGTGAAAGTAGGACTGTTTTGGAATGATTGATCGGAAGTGAAAATCTTAAACACGTTACAATTATATTTCGAAAACATTTGCAATTTTGAATTTACTTTGAGTTGGTGAATTTCAGTCTGGTTCAGTGAAAAAAGTACAATATTTAAATACTTGGCCTGAATGAAACGTGTAGAAATACATTTTATGAAATCCAAAGAAGTGCATATCGGAACAAGCCTGTATATATAATTAAACTAGCTTTATCTGTACTATTACTTGCAGGGCATCTTTGAGTCGATAACAATCAGAAAAGTAAGCACTGCAGATGATCCAAATAAAAGTGGCAGTGACCACTTGAGCTCAATGCCAAATGGCAAAGTACAGCAGCAAGTGAACTAGGTCTAGTGGGCATTGTTTGGGTTAGACATACCCCTATTGTCCCTCCCCTGCCCATTATAAAAGACGTGTGTCACATATGGCATATGCTTACATATCTATATTTGAAAATCTACACAAATTGGCAAAGAATAAATGTAGCACAAAGTGGACGAGCCGAAAGGCCTAACGATTTATTTGTAAATTGTCGCTGAGCTGGAGACGACATCAATTGGAATCGGAAGAAATGGCGCTGCAACTGCAAATTGAGAAGCTCAAAGGTCTGGACAATTATAAAGCCTGGTCGATGACGGTGCGTGCGTATCTGGAGTCCGAAGATCTATGGAGTGTTGTCGATAGTGGACCAGATAATACTGAAGAGGTATCCGTTACCCGGAATCCATTGATGGTTTACATTCATTGTCATTCATTCATTGACCTTTTGCAGTCCCTGCTCAAGGATAAGCGCGCCAAATTCATCATCCTTTGCCTGATTGAGACGAAGCTGTGCCAATTTATGGTCAGTATACGCACTGCTCGGGATCTGTGGAATTATTTGCGTACTCAGCATTCACTACGCTGAAACAACTACCAAGAAATATAAACAATAAAGTGCTGACAATGAGATTTTGAGTGTTGTTTAATTCACCTAACTATGACTCGATTATCACCGGTTGGTCCTCGGGATCCTCGTCGAGGAGACCTTCAAAGTGCCAGTTGAGCTGCTTGCCCAGTCGCTTATTCAGACGTTCCGCGCTCACCATAAGGCCACCAGCATATAGATTCACCAGCAGCTCACGCACATCCTTGTAGACTGTGTTGTGTGGACTGGGTGTCATTAGCTCCTCCGGCAGATGCGGTAGCTGGTGGGCCAGCACTTCACTGTACTTCATGTAGGCCAGTTTGTGTTTGCTGACAGCCGTCTCCGAGTGTGCCAACAGGGCGAGCAACTTGCGCCAGTGGTCCAACGATTCCACAGAGTAGCCAACCAAAAAGAAGACAAATGCCAGCTGCAGCTCCTCGATGAGCCCATCAGGGCTATCCCCGAAGCTATCAAATAGCGTATTAACAGCCGCAATGCAGTCTATGGCATGACGGGATACATCCGCTGGTGGTGCATCCTGTGGCACGCGTGCAGGCACAACACAGAAGCGAGGCGCTGTGCCGGCCACAGGCTTCAGATTGGGAAGCATGTCAGTCTCGTCCAGCAGCAGCTTGGCAGCTGTATGGCGTTTACTCATACTACCAGCATTTCCTCGTGGTCTGTCTGCATCCGTGCAGGATTGCAGCTCAATGTTTGTGCGTATGGTTCCGAGCTCTGGGCGACAACGGTCCACACATTGCTCACTTACGCTGCCTGTCAGGTCCTTCCACTGGCAAACATATCGGTAGTCATAGGGAGCGAGAACGCGCTCCAACTGCGCCAGATTCCTGCGTATACGTTCACGCTCCAACTCCGGCTCGGCAGTCTGACGTGGACGCAGCTCCTCCAGTTCACTGTCCCACTCGCGTACCAGAATCTCGTTGGGATGAAAGTAGTGGACGAAGCCAACACGTGGTGCAGTGTCGCCATAAGGTCCGCGGGAAGCGCACCAGATGTAGTGCACGCCAGGTGGTATCATTTTGACGCCTCGGAACTCTGGACCGATGGTGTACGAGCACAAGTCCACGCCGAACTCGGTGCCCACGGGAACGCCAGCTATGACCAAAACGGCGCCATCGGCGAGCAGCCGCAGCGCCAAGTCAGGATCCATTTGCATGCTGGAGTTGTCCTTATTCATTGTGAATACCTTATTATGTGATTCGTGCTTTATATTACTCTGTATTGCTCAATATATTTTCTAATCCGCGCATTTGGGCAATGAGTTTTGATTGCTTTCAGTGTGTTTAGCAATAGTTCTATTGTTTTCAGTTGAATATGTTGTTAGTTGTGTGACTCGATTCGATTTATAATCGGTTAGATCGACTAACATTATTTTGTGTGTTAATCGATGTGGTTCAGGTGTGTGATTTTTTACACATCCCTAATTGTCTCACATAGTCGGGCTATTCCCGAACCAGATGCAGATTTTCTTTCGTTAAAGCAGCTGCTTTATTCAAAAAAATAAGGAAGGTGAGTGCATACTAATAGTTTTAACGAAATCTGCTCTGAGGCAAAAACAGACATATTTTTCCTCTACTGCTAACTGATTGTAAGTTTCGTAAATGCCCAATCTATCCAGAAATTTGACATATTTAACATATTTTTTAAATGTTATGTATAGATTGGAAATGGAGTAATAAAAAAAATACTGATGTAAAATATGTAAAAAATATAATTTCAAAAGTGTGTACAAAATTTAATTAAATGTAATCAATAATTGTTATATTTAATGTATCTATATAAAATATGTAAAAAATCAATAAACGGAATTTTTTCTTAGAACTATGATTGGATAAACACTATCGACTATTTTGAAAATTTAATCGCAGATCTTTTTAAAATTGTACGAGATTGTGAATGAAATGAGTGGATGACCACAGGTGTAGCCAAATAGTCGTATTTGGCTAACAGCAGTAGACGTTGGTCGCATACACCTAAAGTTAAGTTTAGTTCGATTTTTTATATATTTTTCTATATCACTTTTGTTTTGACTGCGATAAATATCGATGTGAATGACTATCGGTATGACAGTTTTGAAATAAAATCAGTTTTTTTGTATTCTGATTCAAATTTCAAATAAATAATATAGATTTTGAGAGCTTTTACGTTTTACACCTTTTTTGATTCTATCCGTGTTTCCTTAGTTTTTCTAACCATAATGCGGTTAATTTTTAATTCTGTTTACTATTTATATATTATTTTATTAAAGCAAAGAAAAGTCCACAGAAATTTGACCTTAGAGAAAATAAAAGTAAAAAGTGCTCAGTTCAAATATTTATATAAGATCTTACATTTGCAAAATAATAATATTATGATAGAGAATTGTCAATCGCACAGTATTTTAGCGTGCTGTTATTTTTATTTTAATTCTTAGTCTACTTTATGGTTAAAAGTTTTCATGATTTCACTTCAAAATACAGGTGACTTAGTATTGTAAACTACGTTTAGTGCCGATATCGTCAAGTATTTGACGAAGCTCCTCGTCTTCAAAACGACCCTCCAGGGATGGTATCAATGCCTTAGCTTCCTCCGGTGCCTCTGGGCACAGATTACCCAATGCTGCCAATTCGAATTTGTGGAGTTTCTTTTGCATTAGCAAACTATAAAAGAAAACAGTGATTTTAAAAACCCTACATCTAAAAGAAAGTGTTTAAAATTACCTGCGCACAGACATAATTGTTTCCTTATTCTTGAACTTGCGGAAACTGTCTGTGTAAGCATACGTTTTCATAAAGACCTCGGAGAATTCCTGCTCTTCGTCGGCGGACTCGTTTTGGCGCTTCCGATGATCGAGCAGCATGTGAACCTCAGATATCAGCAACGTTTCCGCATTTTCGAATTCTGAAAAATAGTCGGATAGAGTACATAAGTGGATTTGATCTGATGAACTGAACATTTAATTTGCTTGTGCAATTTACAAGTGAAATATAAATAATGCTCATAGGTTTAGCCATAAGAAAGCGGCCGGATATGACCATTTTCAACCAGGAAATCGTAAATCTGTCGCGTTTTGTTGACATCGATCTTGATGAGTCGCCGTGCATCGCCCAGTCGTAGATTGCCCAGTTTGGCATGCTCCGCAATCAGTTGATTCTTGTACTCCAGGTAAGCTTGTGGTATCAACCGTGCTACGCTGCAAAGTGTGCGCTCTCCAGCATCCAGCTTGGAGTAACCCGGCATATCTGCAAGGAAAGGAACCATGTCATTAGTTTACTTCTTCCGATTTGGAGTGACTATTGGCTTAGTTTACCTGATATCTCCATGGGACTGGCCTTGCGCCGTGGATACATCATATACACCCTGGAACTGCTGCCCTGTGGCGCTTGCTCAATATTCTGATTCTGCTCGTAATGATGGACCAACTGCTGCCAGTCATTGGCATCGTTCTGCCTTTGTCGAGCGTATTCCCGCTGAGCGTGCTGTCGCTGCCTTAATAGTCGGGTATAGAGCGCGCCAGCATAGAGAGTGCGAACGCCATGCTGGCGGAGATCGTGGAGCCAGTGGATACGATTCTGTAGCTGGCGATAATAGCGGAGTGATTCAACTAACATGTCAAACTCGACGGGTTCTGAGATTTGCATAAGAGCGAGAAAACGCATGCAACTTGAATCGCTACGGAAGACATTCACATATTTGGTTATCCAGCTGACCGTGCGATTGGGCATGATGAGGCCGTGCTTTCGCATTATGTTGTAGCGACGCTGGCGTTCTCTACAAATGTAAAAATATGTATGAATTAATTAAAGACATCATCAGACTAATAATGAAAGTTCCTAGTACCTCATGCGATTGTTATAGGCAAGCACTAGCGCATACTGCAGCTCCTCTCCCAGTTCTCTGTCATGCGATTGAGCTTCAAGCTCATCAGCATCATGTTGTGGCTCGTTTATTATGGTCAGCAATCCTTCCGCAGAGGCATCGTAGGGTGTGTCAAAGTCACCACGGGCGCAGCGATAGCCGGCATTGATTTTGAACTGAATGGACGCAATATCATCGTGTCGCGGTGGCTCAACAGATCTCATCTTGAACACATATGGCATACGCTCAGGCATATAACAAAGACGTTCGTGCTGCAGACCAACTAACCGCTCAAACATGCCACCAAAGTAGCTATCATTATAATGCCGTTGCACCTCCTCCGACGAGTGTCGTCGGCCCAGCTGATTTGCTATAGCTTCCCAGTTTCCATAGCCGTGTGTTCTCAGCGCCTGCAGCAGAGTTCGTTCATCCCGTGAAGTCCATCCGAATTCGGTGGCAAACACTTGAATATCATCACGGATTATAGTGTAGGCGTGATTGTTGCGATGTCCACCAACTTCACGACCTCGTGCAAAGCACTGTGGACAAAGTGAGATGTCCAAGCACTCGGAACACTTGATGTAGGGCTCCGTGACGATGCAACGACACGTGGCACAAGTTGGCTCAGTTGTATGATCGATATTGAGAGCACCACTGGTGACAACAGCCACACTCTTCTCCATCTGGCTATGAAATGCTTGAGCATTATAGAATACCGATGAACACTTGGTCTCTTCATCGGTGCGCGCTTGCTCGAATTTTATTGTAGCAAGCTGCTGAGGTTGCTTCTGAGACTGCGGCACCTGACTTGTTTTCAATTTTACTGCAAATAAGTAATTGAATATGTTATGCTAAACATTTGGTGCCTGGTGGGCACCCGAAGCACTCTTATTTCACTTGTAAGTTGCTTATTTTGATAATTAACTATTGTTATTTTTGTTGTTACCTTTGGGAAACTGCAAATCCGCGGCATCCTCATCCACCATATCCACGGGACTCATAAACGACATGATTGTACTTTCCTTAATGCGTGCGCTTTATTATTGAATATAAAACTATTGTTTTAACAAGCGAATTGTTTAATTGAATTTGTTTTCTGTCGCAATGCCGCCTTTTTCTGACAACCACAAAAAACACGGAATTGTATCTTCTTGCTCTTTCTGTGTTTTGAAAGATGTTGCCACCTTGGCCGAAAAATGTGACCGATAGCTTCAACGTCGGGCAACCATTCAAAACATAAAAAGATACTTTTTGAAAAAAATACTAAGCTCTGCCACCTAGCACAAATTTCCGTTCTGGCTCGATCTTGTTTAACAAAAATGGTAAATTTAAAAAAGAAAGAAAATATTTACCTTTATTTTTTTGTTTTTTTTTCTACAAATTGTTGTATTTGAATTAAAATTTTGTTGATTTGTTTATGTATTTTTATAAGTTTGTAATTTGATGAATAACAATATAAATTCAAACAACTTTACTTGATCTAATTTCGAATTTTATTGGACTTGTCATAATTGTTTTTATTGCACTTTTAAACCATTTTTGTTAAAGTTTGAAAATTCGCTCGGGTTGCCGACAGCTTCCAGGGTTTTCGCACTTGTATTGAATAGAGAGATTGCCAGACGTTCATACTATCGTTATTATTCTCTTGGATTCAAGGCTGCCACATTAGTAAAAACAGAAACAGCTAATTTATCGTCTAAAAAGCTGGCAACACTGAACCGGCATGCTGTTGCAATTAATTTTTGAGGCGCAACTTCGATTTGTGGTAATTTCTGGCTGGGTTTGTTAGAAAGTAATGAACGAAGTAAATGTTTCACCATCGATCGACGATCTTGCTGAAAAACTCCCAAAATACTGCCACTTCTTCAAACATTTGCTAGTCGAGGAGTTGGCACTCGAGTCCGATTATAGACAGCTTCATTACGGCAAATGCGCTGTTATAGGACGTTTATCTGCAATTCCGGATTATTTTCAGCTGGAGAACGTAACAGTACCTCACCTGCCAAGGTAAGCTAGCCCACTAGTTATTTATGTATTTGTAAATAGTTCATATAATATGCAGTGACTACAAGTTGCCCACTGGAGCGCTGTCCTTGCTGCTGTTGAATTTCACCTACGATAAATCTGGGGACCAAAGTCTGGCACACGGTAGCTATTGCATTGTCCGCGGGGAGATTGTGCTGTGTAACGTGCAGAAGGCCAACAGTGAGGCTCTGACCATTCGAGGCTTGCACGAGCAATTGTATCTACTTGGCGATAGAGAAGAAGCACGTTCCCAATTCCTGGAGCAGATACACACAACTCATAAGCCGGCACTGAATGTTTGGCACACTCGTCGCATCGATCAGGCGGAACACTTGATTCAACGTCGTCTGGAGATTCGAGTACTATGCACAGATAGCAATAGCAATAGCTTGTGAGATGAACTCGCATTATCTGAGCACATCGCGAAGCAATCCCCAGTTTTATACATTCTCCCAGCTATTTGAGCATACTGAGAGCATTGTTAACGGCATTCAGTTGGAGCCTCAGTGGAAGGATCAGACACAGCAAGCAGCTTGGCTTGAGTTTTGGCAACGAGAGGGTCATGAGCTGCTGGAACAAAAGTGGCATAAACATTATCCAGAGTACAAGCAGCAAATTGAAGAAGCTACAGCTGCGGAGCGAGCATCTTGGGAGGAGCTGTGGCAGCAACACGCCAGTAAGCAAAGCGAACATTTCTGGCATATCTTCACCTGTGCCTTTGAGAACTACGAAAATGATCTGTTGAATGGACTACGAGACATTGATCCAACTTTGACCAATGTAAATGAACATTTGGCGGACTTAAATATTGATCAAGGTGTAGAGAGTTCAGAGAGTTGTGACGAACTATACTTTTCCGCCAACGACGATCCCTATTTATTGGACGAGGAGCAGCAGCTAAGATTGCTTGGTTTACCCACTTCCTTTGGTGGTCAACTCGCCAGAAAGCAACGTAAACCAAAGCCGCCATCTGTGTGTGATAGTGAGTCTGATAGTGATAACGACTCGACTTTATTAAACATGCCTAAGGACACAGACAAGGATTTGGCGCTGCACTCGGTGCAGTCTCGAAGCATTAAGAAAAAGAAACGCCAAAAAGGACCAAAGGGTAAAGTCCCGGAGTTTATGCAGAATAGCACCATGTTAAAGTATTGGTTCAAGCGTTTCTCACTGTTTTCACGCTTTGATCGAGGCATACTTTTGGATCATGAAAGCTGGTTTTCCGTGACACCAGAGAAGATTGCCAAGCAGACGGCTCGTCGACTCGCCGGCGATATCGTGGTGGATGCCTTCTGCGGATGCGGAGGCAATGCCATACAATTCGCCAACACCTGCGAACGAGTGATTGCCATTGATATCGATGCCAACAAATTGGCCATGGCAAAGCACAATGCCACCATTTATGGTGTGGCCCATAAGATTGAGTTCATCCATGCGGATTTTATGCAATTTGCAAACAGCACACGCCTGCGTCCCAATGTTGTATTCCTCAGTCCACCCTGGGGCGGACCGGGATATCAAAAGCAGACCACATTCGATATTGAGCAGCATCTGCTGCCACTAGGAGCCACACAGTTGATGCAACATGCGAGGCGATTGTCGGACAACATTGGCATCTTTCTGCCTCGCAGCTCGAATATAAAGCAGGTGATTGCCCTTTCACATGTGGGCGAACAGTGTGAGGTGGAGCACAATTATCTGGATACGCGTTTGGTAGCCATTACGGCGTACTATGGCAGCTTGGTGAAGCAGCAGAATCAGCAGCCCGAGGAAAATACAAATGAGGAGAGCACAACATCATTTATAAGTTTGCCAAACTGAATAGCAGTGAAATTAAGTTTTATTGAAGGAAGTATGTTTTACTAATTTAATTTTAATTTTAGTTTTAAGAAATATATACTGAAATATATATGATCACAACATAATCTATAAGTTTGTCAAACTGAATGGCAGTGAAATTAAGTATGATTTACAAATGTTACTTGTATTTTAAGAAATATATACTGAAATATATATGATCACTAATTTATACAGTCGAAGTTCACTTAAGTTTACTGAGCAAACAATTCTGCTTCCATTACTTGAAAATCTCCATTAGTCGAATATTTTCTTTGGATAATGGTAATTCGTATACTGTATATATTTCATATTTAATATAGAATTCTTATTTATATATTTTCCATTTTTAGCAACTTGGTAAAAACAAATACAAAGCAAAAAGTGCTGTAGCCACATTGATAACAACTTGACTAATAAATAAAGTCTGTCCTTTATGCTTAATCTCTGTGCTGTGCTGTGCTGATGCTTCATTGTCCATCCACAAGAGTTACCAAGACAGCAGTCAAAGCGCAAGCACTTTATCCAATTTAGAGAGCTTAAAATGCTCTCTGCTCTGACTGTTTGTCTATATGTGGTAAGTTGGCACTGACCAATGGTCATAACCAGAGCGTTCCCTCCCCTCTTCCCGTGCCATGCTGTTGGTCACATTGCGACATTTAATTAAAAAGCAAACGGAACAAAGCGTACGCCAATTTTTAAGAACTTTGTAAAACAACTCTAAGCCTGGCAACCAAGCGGGGCAATTAACATGTCCATGTCACAAAAGTTACCCATAAATTCCAGCGTAGACGTGATAACAACAACAGCAACAACCCTTTTCGTTGTTAACAACATACTTAGGTCATTCGGTTGGATGGGGGAGGGATGTGTTTGTGGAATCCTTGGCTGCTAACTGGCAATGGCATTTCGTTTTCCCTTTCCGCTTTCCTATTCCTGTTATTCTTGCTGTTGCCGACTTTCGGTATTTTTAGAGCAACTGTCTAATTAGTTTGATTAACTTATTAGTGAAACTGAAAATGTCGGAATTTTATGTTCATGCTTTTCAACACTGATTTGTGTAAGCTAGAAATTCAGTTAACAATTTATAACCAATTCGTTCCATACTGAATAAGTATTTTCTGGTTACTCTATGTTTAGTGATATGTTCAGAGTTAGTTCGTTATCATGCCTGCAAACTTGTTGCCTAAAAACTATACAATTTTTTTTTAATCAAGTGACCAGCTTAAAATAAAAGCCACAATATAGAACGAACGGATTAAAGAGATAATCAATAGATCCGAAATTTTTAGTTGCTTTGGCCATATTTGGATTTTCTATTGGATTTTTTAATCAATTTGTGGTTATTTCATCATTATCTGTAAGACCAGGGGCGCTTTAATTAATTACAAAATCTCAAAATAATGTACTTCTAACCTTCATGGCACTGAATTCTTTAAAGATCTCCCCGAAGCTAATTGTGCTGGCTTTCTCGTGTCCTATGGAGATAGTCATTTAATGGTTTAGCCTGTCTTTGCTCATCGTAGTCCTTAATTTATTTTTTACTAGAACTAATTTGCTGTAGGCCCTTTCTACATAAGCCACAGGTGGAGACAGAACGAGCAAAACTCTTAAGGACCGGAATTATAAAAACAATTTGTGAATGGTTTTTTCAAAATTCTTTTTTTGTTAAAAAAATTCTGTCAAAACCATTATTTTTTTTTGGTAATTTTAGTAATTTAGATTTTTTCCTCTTAATAGGTATTTCATATGAAGCTTGATAAACATATCGATGCGTGTAGATAAATAAGATGAGTAAATGTATTAACATTGAATTATTACTGAAATATCTTTTTCAAATCATTTAAAAAGTAAATCGTGAAATCCCGTCTTGTACGCCCGAAAAGGCGGATTATGTTCGAAATGAAAATAAATGAATAATTCCGGACAATAATGCAAGAGCTTTGGTGAGTTTTGTGCCGTATAATAACACTATGAAACAAATTTGAACTTTTTGGCTGTTACACGAATGAAACACACTTTTTTGGATAGATTTGGGGCCAAAAACGACGAAGAACATTTTTTTTTTTATATGGTGAAATTTTTTTTTAGAATTTTTTAAATTTGGTTTTTTTTTTCGCAGTTTTTTTTTAGAGGTGCGCCCACTTTTGTCATAATTTCTCGTGAATGACAAAACCGATTTTCAAATTTTTATTTTTCCGGAAAGCCAATAAATATATCTATAATTTATTAATACAAAGTTTAAGATTTAAACTAGTAGGTTTAGAGATATAAATTCTTGAATTAAGAAAATTATGATTTTTTTTAAAGATTTTTTTTACTTTAAAATTCGAGGAAAAGTCGAAAAAAATGTATTACATTTGTCTTTTATTTTATTTACATAGCTGCATTAATAACGCGTCGTTTAAGATATGATTAATCAAAATCTGTGGAGAAACGGCGATATAATACACTTTTGTGTCTAGGCATATTTTTGTCGACTTTTTTGACTTCCTTGTAGAGTGGCATAACCTTTAGTATGAAAATTTTTTGTGATTTTTGAGATATCTTAACCAATCTTACACAATATCAATTTGTTATTATTTTACACATTTTGACCATATTTGGTTCAAATTAGTCTACTATATTAGATAGCTGCCAATCGGGGCCCCGCTAAATAATATTTGTAGGCAAGGGGACCAACTGTAATTCAATGAAGTTTCAATATTAGAATTTAATAAAAATATTTAGCTTTTTTTAAGTTATAAAAATTTGATCGGAGGTCCTCAAACGCAAGGCCCCTCAACCGGGGCTCGGGGCCCGCTACGTCCGCTTCTCAGTCCAGTCATACAGTCCAGTTTACTAATTATTTTTTTATTTTTAACAGCCGTTGCTAATTTTATAGTAAGGGCGGGATCTCCGACTGTAGCACCTCGAGCGAAGCTATCATGTATTATGTGTTTATATTAAATTGAACAATGGTTTGAAACTAAGCATTAAGGGTATATTAACAGGTTCGCGAACCGAACAAAAAGGGCGATCTATAGATCGAACCGACAAGCTGAAACTTTTGCAGTTTTTCACTTTACGTCAAAATACCGTGCCCTGAGGTACTGAGGTCTACGGCCGATTCTAAAAAAAACGGCCCTTTATACTTTTATTAAATTTGAGGTTCGATTTTTGTTAGCTAACTTACTTAAATGCAGTAAAAAAATTAAAAATTAAATGCAGTAAAAATTATAATATTCGAAATGTTGACTTTGTCGAAAGGCAGTTTTCGGTTTGTGAGCATCATAAATCAACTCAGAATGATATCCATTGTTCGTTCCGGCTGCTCATCACGCTTAATTAGCTGCGCCTGGGAGCTGCACCTGCACCATCGCATTTTCCGCTGCCTTTAGATGTGTATAGACTCCCGGCAAGATTCACGGCGTAATCGCATTTGGTATTGTCAAAACTTGTAGTACAAATAAACCACCCTGCCGTTTAGGCTTGATCCATGGCTGAGCCATCATCATCATCGTCAAGTGGCACAAATTACGGATCAAACATGCAGTCATAGTTGCAGTTGTTTTTGTTGCTTGGGTAGGGTGACCATTTGTCAAGAACGTTGACAATATTACGTTAAAATTAAATAGCGTAATAAAAGGGTGACTTAATTTGTTTTTGCCCCGACAGACGCAAAAACTCACGATTACGATACGATTACGGGAGATGAGCTGTGAACACGTGCTTGCTTTCTAATAAAATACTCTCTTATCTGGTTATCATACAAACAAGAGCAACGGAAACATCAACATCAACATCAACAGCAACAGCAACAGCAACAGCAACAGCAACAACAACAACAACATCGCGAGTTGCCACTTTTTATGAAGCGCCCTTCTTATTGAATTTGTTGTCAACCCCTCAACAATATGCGGCGACTGTAAAACGGCAATTACGCGTGTCTAATAACGGGACCAGGCCTTGTATACAAATATTGCAATGATTTAAGTAGCCGATAATGCCAGAATTGACGCGTGACGCTATTCGTTTGTCTTTTATTAACAATTTTAGGATACTATACACTTTTATACCATTCGCTGACAATTAAAATTTAAACAGACCCCAAAAGCTCCCATAGAAACAAATAATGTTGAATATGTTAAGTGTTTTTACTTTTTATCTCATTATCTCCATCTTATTTGGTTTTTTCGAACCTTGGTTCAACTAAATACAACAAATAATTTAAATTTTTCAATTGTTTTTAATATATTTACTCTCTTGATTTTTGAAAAATATAAGATTGATTAATCCCTGCGAAAGGCAGTCCACGCTAGTGACGAAGTAGCATGAAGGGTGCCATAGATGACTAGCAATGCATGTACATTAGATTGGTTCAAATTGTATGGAGTAAAAACGAGTTTTGTCTCTGTCTTGCACGGAATGCAATTAAATTGCAACTTATGAAACTTTTTTCTAATGATATAAATGGATTCATACTGAAACTTGATTTTCGATGTATCGGTCCTATGGCAGCTATATGATATAGTGGTCTGATTTAAAACTTTTTTTGGTCAGGAATACTGACCAGTAATAATTTACTGAAAGCTTGAATTTTCAAGCAACTTAAATGTCAACTGGAAATTTTCTAGTACAAGTACAATTGATTAAAAAGTAGTTAAGACAGGTTTGAAGCATTTTTTAATGTAATTTACTGTAGACTGGAATACTCAACTAATTTTATAAATTAATAATTTTTCGCTGGAAAAACTCCAGTACTTAATAAATTATTTATTTATTTGTTAACAGGTGCTGATTAAAAAATCTAATCAGTATTCCCAGCCCTGGTCAGGATATAGAATATCAACCCACATGCATATTCTATTCAGTTTGGTTCTTATATCTCAACAGACAAAAAACTTTTTCGTACTAAAATTTAATTTTTTATGTATCGTTCCTATGGCAGCTATATAATATAGTGGTTCGATCCAAAAATAAAAACAAACTTGATCTGCGTACAGTATCCAGAATTCTACATACCAAGTTTGAAGTCTCTAGCTCTTATGGTTTCTGAGATCGACGCGTTCAAACAGACGGAAGGACAGACAGACGGACAAGGCTCAATCGACTCGGCTGTTGATCCTGATCAAGAATATATACACTTTTGGGGGTCTGCCACGCCTTCTTCTGCCTGTTACATACATTTGGCCAAATGCATTATACCCTTTTTTGCCCATTTTCAATGGACTCAGGGTATAAAAATACACAAGCGGCTATAAAATTCTAAATCTACGATGAGTTCTAAAAAAAAAATTCCCCAAGAAACCATGGGTCTAAAATGAATATTGAGCTTCCATTTTTTCAAGGAAGTGGAAGTGTTTTGTCTTTAGTTCATTATGAATTTTATAAAGATGTGTGTTCTATATGTATATGTCATCGCATTAAGTATTTTTTTGTGATCTGTGTGAATGCGGCTCCAATCGGGAGAGAAATCCGAAGAAATAAAGATCCGAAAGGACTTAACAAACAAATTAGCAAAACTTTCTGAAGATCAATTTGTAGAGTTAGAGACCAGGGCTACTGAAAAATTACGTGAGTATTTACTGACGATTTTCTTGTCGAAAATTCCGTCATTTTTTTGTGGCAGATCGGCTTGGTCGGATTAAACGATTTGTTTATTTGATGGGATATTTCCCTAAAAGTTCTTGATTTTGAAAATAAAATTAAATATTTTGTTCAGCCCTCACTTGAAACGCAAACTTTATGTTTTTCTCCACAAAACTATGCCTCCCTTCCTTGAAATCTTTACTGTTCAGATACCTTTCGGAAAATCCCTCACCTTACATATACTAAATACTAATTATACCACCTTTTACAAACGTATACCAATACTTATACTTAGTCTCATGGTAATAATTTTACCAATACCAATACTACCAATACCAAAACACTACTGTGTTTTCCCCAATCCATGCAACAAATGCTGGATCACTTAATAATATTTTGAATTTCCCCACACTTTTATACTTTTCAAAGTTTTTATTTGTTTTTAGTTATCATTACGATTTTAAATTTAAACTTTAATTTTGTAATTTAAAGATAATTTTAATAATTTTATTTTAACTTAATTTTATTTTATTTATTTCGTTTTGGTCGAATAAAAACAATCGGCAAAGAAAAAATTAACAAGTATATGTTCAAATTATGTTAAAGATTAAAAATAAAAATAAAATTTTATATAAATTATGGACTGTAAAGAAAAAAAAATCAAAATTAGATCTGGGGTAATAATAATAATAATTTAAAATTTAGTTTAAATAAAGTTAAATTGATATATTTAATAGTTTTTATATTTAATATATGTCATATTGAATAAAATACAGTTTTTTTTTATATAAAATATCACATAAAATTTGAAAATTAAGTTTATTATTATTTTAAGCAACTGCTGGATTCGCAAATAATTTTTTTAAGAGCAATTTTTATATATTTTGTGGATGCTTCTCCAACCAGGACCAGGAATCTCAAGGATGACTTGACACAGATTGCTAATAAGTTGTTCTATTATCTGAAATGAAAACTTTGAAAACTAACTTATTTAAGCTTTTAAACTATATGTTGTTCCTTGAAATTAATTTAAAAACTATTTTGAAACGGAAATAAAAAGTTTTAATGTATATTTCAATAGAACGAACTGTAGAAAGTATTTCCAATTAAATTGGATTCAAGTAAAATTTATATATTTAAATAAAGGTTACGCTAGACAATTAAATTTTTTTCAAGATACTGGGTTCCAAACCACTTTGAATACTCTGTGCCCATTTAAAAATGGGCGAAAAAGGCTATAATGAGCTTTTCAGAATGTATGTAACAGGCAGAAGGAGGCGTGGCAGTATATACATTCTTGATCAGGATTTTTTCTGGATCGGACCTCTATATCATATAGCTGCCATAGGGGCGATGGGTCAAAAATTAAGTTTTAGTGTGAAAAGCTTCTTGGTTTTCTTAGATATCGCAACCAATGTGACACAATATGCATCTGGTCTGGAATTCTACATCCTGACTAAATTTGGTTAAAATCGCTCCACTATATATTTTATAGCTGACATAGAGTCGCTCAGTCGAAAATCAAGTCTTAGTATGAACAAGTTTTTGATTTTTGAGATATCTTAACCAAACTAATAGAAATGGCATTTAAGTTGATGTAATACATTCTGGCCAAATTTGGTACATGTCGTTATCCTATATTATATAGCTGCCATTGGAATTATCAGTAGAAAATCAACTTTTTGTACAGAGTACCTGGGCACAGGGCATGCTACTGTCGAGCATACACGATGTAGCAGCACCTCACCGCGAGCCAAAAAGCGGAGCCCCTTGTTATTTTTAAAATATCTAAGGGTATGTATTCTTGATTAAAGCAAAAGAAAGCTACACGTAGGAAAAAAAATCTAAATTTCCGTACTTAAAGAGGCGATATTCAAGTACAAACGATCTCAAAAGCTGCTTAAGCTCGGAATGTCTTAAGTTGAGAATAAAATCTATTTGACAGTTGCGAAAACCGGAAACTACGGAAATCTTAAATTTTTTGGAAACTTTAAGTACGTTTTGGGTTTAATACTACGCTGTAAAAATTGAAATTGAAACTAAATTTAAAATGTACTTGTGTCTAGTAAAAGCAAGTGGGAAAGGCTATAGTCGAGATCCCGACCATAGGATACCCGTTACTTATTTCAATACATTAGCGATTCAATCATAATGTCATATTTGCGTTGCCAGAATTACTTGAGAATTTGAAGCATTCTAATAAGGTTTAACAATACAAAAACTATTGCATACTCTAGGAGGAACCTGTTGATTTAACAACTTAGACACGCAATAACTGCTGTTCTACTTGTCCGATCTTGTTGCGATTCAGTGGGATAATAGATAATAATAACAGATATCGGTTATTACCAAAAAATACGTATTATATGAACAATTGTGGGTGAGGTGGTTTTTCGCGATTTGCGGGGGCGGAGGTGGGCGTGGCTTAAATTTGAAACAAACTTGATCTGCGTGAGGTATATGGAAATCTGTGTGACAAATTTGGTTATTCTATCTCTTATAGTGTCTGAGATCCTTGTGTTTATACAGACGAATGACCAGTTTTTCGCGAATTACGGGCGTGGAAGGAGGCGGGTCCAAAATTTGAAACAAACTTGACCTGCTCCAACGCATTTCTGATCTACGTGTGAAAGTTTGGTTACTCTATCTCTTATGGTCTCTGAGATCTAGGCGCTCACACAGACGGACAGACGGACAGACACACAAGGCTATATCGACTCGGCTGTTGATGCTGATCAAGAATATATATACTTTATGTGGTCGGAGATGCCTCCTTCTGCCTGTTACATACATTCCAACGAACACAATATACCCTTATACTTATTTTTTATAAGTAACGGGTATAAAACGGGTAATTAATTTTAAACTTAAATTTAATGAAAATACCAAAAGAAAATGGCATTTTTTAATGGATTGTTGGTTAGCAACCTGTAGGTGCTGATTTTACCAGCGATCTAAGCTAACCGTCATCTTTGAGTCGCTGGAATCCGTTGAAAATTCTTAGGTGTGACAATAAAAGGCGGTATCCCAAAATGTACTTTTTTTTTTAGAACTGGAAACACACTTGATCTGCGTGGGGTCAATAGAGATCTGTGTGCCAAATTTGGTTACTCTATCTCTTATAGTCTCTGAGATCCGTGTGTGTATACAGACGGACGAACGGTTTTTCGCAAATTACGGGCGTGGAAGGAGGCGGGTCAAAAGTTTAAAACAAACTTGACCTGCTCCAACGCCTTTGTGATCTGCGTGTGAACGTTTGTTTACTCTATCTCTTATAGTCTCTGAGATCTAGACGCTCACACGGACGGACAGACGGACGGACGGACAGACGGACAGACACACATGGCTATATCGACTCGGCTGTTGATGCTGATCAAGAATATATATACTTTACAGGGTCGGAAATGCCTCCTTCTCCCTGTTACGTACATTCCAACGAACACTATATACCCTTATACTTATTTTTTATAAGTAACGGGTATAAAAACTATTTTAGGCACAACAAATTCTTAAACTAATTTTGTACAAATAACTTAGTTGTTTCTGGAGGTATCTTAACGAGGCTTACGAATTGAATATTTGCCGGGCTACTATTTCAGACAGCTGTCATAGGAATGGGCAGCCAGAATTCTAAATTTAAGATCGATTCATACTTAATTCAAGATTTTTAGTACACAGCAATTATTGCATTTTAAGAACGAATCGGTATAAATGCATGTACGGTCGTAACTAATTTTAGGATGGCATATATTTCTGAGTGTACATTTACACACAACTACCTAGACACTATCAAGTAAGTACGCCAAGGAAGGCAACAATGTCAGATAGAATAAGTAGCTCTGTTATTGTGTCCAACATCATAATAGTCGAGCATTTGGCTTATTGATTAACCGTTATTCATGGCCCAGGCATTAAAATTAATAAACGTTGGCAATGTCAGAGCCGAATCACGGAAACAACAACAAAAGCAATAAGAGCAATAACAAACAGTTACATCTACTTATACACCTGTATGTATGTAAGAGCATGTATGTATATGTTACACCAGCAATTACAACCACAACAATAGTAACAATAACAATAACAACTTTGTGCCTGGGCAATAAAAAATCCCAAGTATCGCACAAAATAAGAGCAATAATATTTAATAAATGTGTACACATACACAGCGCATACAATATGTTTTTATTTTGGTGGTTGAATGCGCAAAAACCATAAATAAATATACACACACAACACACACATATACATCGACACACAGAAAAGCGCATAAAAAGATAAAAACGTGTTGGCATCTCCATCTCCCTGTATACATCTGTATAGGTAGGCAGGCTTTCTGTGTAAGCGCATGTATGTGTGTGTGTGTGTTTGTGTGTGTGCCATGCCTTTTTGGTTGAATGCTTGAACAAGGCGGGCAGCAGCTGACTTCGCCATCCCTTGCAGCCGCTCATTCCAACCCTGCGAGTGCCCCGACATCATTCTTCATGGCATTTCGGTGAAAAAGAATGCTTTTGATCTTCACAAGCGAATGATTTTTAATATGACTTTTTGCTGATGATGATGACGCTGCGCGGGTGGGAGGGGGAACGCTTTTGTTGCTTTTAATTTCAGAATATGTTAACTATATTCATATACGCATCACACAAATACTCACAAATACAAGTGCACACACGTACATGAAGTAATCAGACAGTCAATCAGTTCATTTTTATGCAGGTGACGCACAAAAGTATGCAACGTTTCACGTTTTCTTCATTGCAAGATATACTTATTAAGCTTAATTAAAAGCCAATGTAATGCAGTTTACAGCAGCCAAATACAAACGAACTCAACACACACATTCTCCCACTCACACAGTGGCGAATCACAGCGCCTAAAATTAGGCTAACTCAAAGCGCCTCATTTGCGCTCCGAGGCATTTAATGGGCTTAGTTGAAAGCTTGGGTGGTTGAATGCTTGAATAGTTGGGTAGATGGGTGGTTGGGTGGTTGGGTGGTTGGCGTCACCGCACTGGCATAATGATGGTAATTTGTTGGTTTGGCCAAAAGAGCAAACGGCATCCTTGGAATTTCAATTAATTTCCATAATTTCCAACGCTTTATGAACGAACAAAAGCAAAGCAAACGCGTCGCGATTACGAGGGTGTTTTTTGTTGAGCCGACAAGAAGACCGAGACCGAGCTTGAAAACACAAACCCTAGTCCGACCCGGATACAGTATGCTACTTCGTCAGTGTCTCTGTATATGTGTTTGTATCTCTGTGTGCTCACATTCCTTAAGACCGATGATTGTTCAAAAGGTGAACGACTATTTTGTAAATAACAACTTGGATAATAATAATGTTGTATAATGTAATGTATTTCACAAAAAATGTTGTTCAAAGTAAACTGCCGGAAAAATGTATCAGCAATTACAAAAATACTATTAAAATTTTAATGGATTATAGAATTATTTTAGTTGTAAATCAAAGAAAGAAAGAATTAAAGAAATAATATTATTGGATAATTGTACCCGTTACTTTAAAAATAAGTAAAAGGGTGTATTGTGTTTGTTGAAATGTCTGTAACAGGGAGAAGAGCCATCCCCGACCCTATAAAGTATATGGGGACATTCGTACACATTCAAAGTAAAAAAACGGTAAAAATGAAACGGTTTTTTTTTTACTGATGAAGGGCTTCACATATAGCATTTGATTAGCTCTTTCATTGGTGCAAAGATTGATTTTGGGTAATTTTTCATTTTTAAGATAATAGAAAAAATTTAAGTGATTCGCACGGGACACGAAATGGAAATGACTTGTGAGGTCAACCAATTCAAACGCCAATTTCAGCGAATCCAGAGGCAATATTTGAATGCAACTAATTTTATACTCTTGTGCATTGATGCCTCTTAAAAATGGTTATGATTTTCTTCAAAGATGACTTGGACTTTTTTTATATTTCAATTTGATGCAAATTCGCACGGGACATTTTTTACCATCACTATTTTTATGTTTTTTGTTTACTTCGTATGAATTACTTTTTAACTATTTAAGTCCCTAAGAAGCTTTATTACTAGAATTAAAGTGTTTTCTTTGCATTTTCATTAATTTTTTGTTCCTAAAAGAAAGATATCGTCAAAAAATCAGTATAGTACAAACACTCCATCTCCAGGCAAAAATACGGAAAAACGTAATTTATTCAAAGAGGCAGCTGGTATGGTCAGACTAATGAACTAATAAAGGTATAAAATGATTAAACAAGTAATTTGAAAATGTTTCTGCAAGAAAATTTCACAAGATGTGAGCTTTTGATCAATTTTACGTTTTTGGCCGCGGTGGACCTTTCTGTGAAAATGCCCATATATAATTTTGATCAGCATCAATAGCTGAGCCGATATAGCCATGTGTGTCTGTCCATCTGTCTGTCTGCATGAAAAAAAGGTCACTATAAGAGATAAAGGTACCAAACTTTTACTCAAAGACTTCTATATTCCTCACGCAGAACAAGTTTGTTTTAAATAAAAGCCAATCGTCCTCTGCGAAAAATAATCGAAAATGATAGTTAACTTTATCGATTAGTATTATGAATTATTCCATTTCGGAGCAAAACATGGATTTTCTTTAAAGTACTTTTATATATATTAAAGTAACGAATATCCTATGGTCGGGATCTTGACTATGGCCTTTCCGGCTTGTTTTGTATTGTTTTTGACAATTTTACTTTACGTTTGGGACGAAAATATCACGGAGGGTGTGAAAGGTGATTTACAATATATACAAAATATTTACAAATTTGAAATAATGGAAGTCTTTAAGGAAATTTTGTTTTAATTTCAATTATTCTTGTCAAACATACGCGTCGAATAGTACCTAAATCATCCCGAAACGACAATTTGTTCGAAAGATAACATAATTAAATTATAAATGACATCTACAAAAAAAGATATAAAGTCACTCCAGCTTAGCTGAATATCGCTATAACACGGTTAAATTGTTACCCCCACAGTTTCCAAAATACAAAAGCTACAGATATGTTCCATACTAACTATGTAAATTAAATATAAATTTTTTTTGTTTGTAATTTACCTCTTATAGCGTTTTTTGTTGAAAAATGCTTTTTTTTAATCTAGTTTGTTTTAATATAGTTCGTCACAAAATTGGAGTTCCAGCTTATTTCAAATACCTTTAACTGAACGCTTTATGTTATTCAGCGGAAGCTACATTTCGACTTCGAAACCATGGTGTCTTAGTGAAATTTGTTTACATTTTTTACAATAAATTGACACACTTTACACGTAAAGTGTATGTAACTTTACATCAGCGTATCTCTAAATAGTTTTGTTAACGTTAATCAAACAATTGCAAATGCAACTAAAATAATTATTCGCCACAAAAAGCACTAGAAAATTTTAATTAAATATGCCACGCAATATGCAATTAAAAACTCAGTTATTAGTGAGTAAAAACCAAATATATTTCTAATTACAATGGTCAGTTGCAGTGGCAACAACTTTGCGAATCGGAAAATTGGTAATTTGGCTAAAATTAATTTTTCACTTGCAGCACTTGGGCCAATTGGCCTAGGTACCAAAAACTCATTTCGACAATGGCCGCATTTGCATTTGCATTTGCAAATTGGAGTGGTCGCGGCCACTAACAACAATAACAACAATAAGCAATAATAACAGCAGCTGCATTGGCCAAAACACGATTTAATTAAAAGGTCAAAATGGGGCCGAGAAGCTGTAGCGGTATCTCATTGGGCCTGTTTGTATTTGTATTTCAGCGAATTGAGAAATTTCTAAATTGCGCTCATTATGCTGGTTTTGAGTTTTGAGTGTCAGATGAGTAACTAATTAATTTTTGGACTAGGTATTTATTGAAAAATGCGCACATAAAACACAGAGAAAACGCTTTGGCAGCCATAAATTGTTTCCCGTAATTGGCAACAGAAATTGTCTGAAATAAAAACAGATTTAACGGCATTTATTTCGGCTATAAGAGTATGCCTCCTCCAAAAAGCCATAAAAGGCATTCTATAAAAATTCATCCAAAGGGAAATAAACAATAACAACAGCACGTGAAAAAAAATAAAGAAAAAGCATCAACATTATAAACAACATTATTAAAAACATGCCGCAAATGTTTTGCTGCGCTCAAATTTTTGAGTCCATTTTGTTGCCGGCGTTCAGTGGGTGGTGGGTCGAGTGGGTGGTGGGTCAAGTGGGTGGTCTACGGTGTGTGGTGGTTGATGTGCATTGTTGGCTCTTTACTAACGACATTATGATGTTCAGTTTGCCAAATGAATATTGCTGTCTCGCTTGCTCATTGACAAGCTAATGAAATTAAGCGCTGTCAGGACAAAGAGAGAGAGAAAGGGAGAGAGAGAGACAGAGAGGAAGAGAGACTAAGAGAGAGAAAAAAGGGATTTTATATACATGTTTGTGTGTGTGTGTGCGTGTGTGAATGCGTCTATTAACATTGTATGTGCGTTTGTGTACTGTGTGGCATACAACAACACAGTGCTGCTTAATAATAATAAAAATATTTTCATTTAATGAGGAGCTTTCTTTGAATGTGAAGATGTGGGGTAATTTAAAAGTTATATGCACAGGCATTATGTCGAGAACAGGTGAGGATAGTAAGCACCCAAATTTAGCAACACTAATTTAAAAACTAATGCAAAAATATTTTTTATACATATGATCAAGCTCTGTATTTATTTTTATATAATTTAATTGCACTTAAAGTTCGTAAATCTTTTGGTCAAACAATTTGCCCAATTAACTAGGCAACGTTTTTTTTTATCTGATGTCTAATGAAACCCGCAATGCAACCCTGTACATTATAACGGCAATTTAATTTGTGTACACTCTGCCACTTTATCTTTTCTCTACATTTCCCCATTTGCGTAATAATTCATAATGAAAAAACTTTTTGCTTGGCTGAAAGTTTGTTTTGGCTTTTTTCTTTCGCTGTTATACATATATTTAATATGTTTGTTTTTATTTGAAAATAAATAAATATTATGGCTGCGGCAGTAGGAACAAGAACAACAAAAACAACAAGATTATCATCATTATGATGAGCAGCTTCCGCCTCCGCCTCCGCCTTCGCCTTCGTCACGGACTTTACCCCATCCATCCTTGCATCCATCTCTGTTTTCGCAAACGGCGAAGTTTATCAAAAGGCCAAGCAACAATGGCGACGACGGCGACGGCGACGGCGACTGCGGCTGCAACGCCTTCTCGTTCCAACAGGCGGCACACAGATACACGGACACATGCGCAGAAGCTATCACACACAAACTCACACACACACACACACACACACACACACACACATGTACGATACACTTGTAACTTGTGGAATTTTTTACCCTTAACTTGCTTATCGCTAGCAATGCAAAAAATATTCAAATTGTGGTAAATAAACAAAATTTGAGATAATATTTGTACATCTCTATATAAATATATTTATGTATATAAAAATACATATACCATTTACTATACACACATTAACACATGCATATATGTATTATGCTCTCGTGTCTGTGTGTATTCTCTCGCTCTCTCCGCAGACAAACTTTTTCTCTCTCCCTCGTTGGGTCCCAAGCGTCTGCCCAATTCTTGTGGGTACATTAGCACTAATGATGATTGAAACGACAAACGTGTCGCCTCAAACTCATTCTCATTCTCATCCGCATCCGCATCCACATTCACATCCTCGCCATCAACATCAGTCTCCTCTTTAGTCACATTCTCAGCCTCGAAAAGAGAACCGAGCAAGACGAGAAACGAACGCCTCTTTCGGTTCGGCAAATTCCAGACTTTGATTTAAAATTTGTATCTCGTTGCGAATTTAAAGTTCATCGTTCAGTAAGATGGGAAGACGCATGCTCCACTTTGACTACGTCCACGTCTCACCAGGCACTTGGTATTCCATTTTTCTTTTCATGCCGTTTTCCTTTTTGCATTGATTTACTTTGATGGGCGCTAATTGGGGTCTCTCTCGTGGTAATGATCGTTGGTATTTCGAGTAGTTTATCAAGTGGTGAATTTAAAACGACTTTGCTTTAAAATTGACAAGGAACGTAGGATTCGGGAAAGTTAAAAATTAAATTGAATGAATACAAAATACTATGAAATGGAATTGGAAATAGGTATACTGTTAATGAAAGATTTTATTTTTAAACTAAATTGATCAATCTGATTCTAAATTCTATAAGAACTAAAGAATGTTTGCATATTTGCAATATTTCTGTTCACATAGTGTTGCAATAATACAACGAAATATCTTTGAGTCCACAATTGCAAAAGCCATTTTAATATACATACTTCAATTCGATGTTTTTTTTTCGGCAACCAGTCATTTGAAATAAATCGATGATCATGAAAAATCACCCACTTTTCTATTCACTAGATTTCTTGTTTTGTTTTCTATATTTTTCTGTTGCACAAGAGAATTTAAAAAGCACTTTTTGGAGAATTGCATATGAATAACATCCATACATAATTCCCGGAACTTACAACGACATTAAACTTTTTTCAACATATTAAATCGTGTTTGTAATATCCAATTTTAAACTCAATGCCCACTTAAAATTTTTATCACTGGTGCAATGTTCGGATTGTTTTCAGAAACACGTAAACAGAGACAATAAATTCAAAAAATTTTTTATTTTCTCAATTCTTTTTTAAATTTGGTAAGTCTATAGAATTAATTATTAAAACGATTCATAACTTTATTATTGAATTTGTGCTATTTTCCAAACTCTAGCTAAAATAAAATTGCATAATAAATTACAATACATTAAAAATATATTAATATAAATTATTGTGTAATTATTTTTGGTTTCAAATCCAGAATACTTTTGCATTCATCCCAAAAGTATCTAATAAATATGAAAATATAATTTATACATATAAAATAAAATTCACAAATTCATTATCTAGAGACTCCCAGATCCAGAGATCCTTATACTCGGTAATTTTCTTGGTATATTGCTTCATTAATTATGGATTCAAACTGCTGGTTTCTTCTCGTATTTCCTCCCCACAAAATACTATAAATAATGCAACGCCATATTGTTTTTCCTCTCATGCTGATGGCACCGCCCTCTTTGCCACCCACTTACCCACTCACTCACCCAGCAACCAGCCAATTATCCATTTATTAATAATTTCAATAACTTTTTATACACTCGCGTATGCGGCACAAATGAGCACAATCCAGCAGAGCTTTAGGGTGAGGCAAGGAGCAAGGAGCAAGGGACAAGGGGTGAGTGTATGCTGCGATAGGTGGGCGGCTTGTTGGGTGGGTGGTTGCGTTTTTATGTAACTGCTGGTGGTTGCTCCTGACAATCCGCACGATGATGATGATGTTACGCAGCAGCAACTTCTGCTGCTGTCGCTGTCGCTGCCTCTGTCGCTGCCTCTGCCGCTGCGTCTGTCGCTGCTTCTGTCGCTGCTGTGTAAATCCCGGAAAAAAGCAAGCACAAGCATAACGAGAACCGCATCCCATAAGAGCATGAGAAAAATCACAACACCAACTCATACACACACACATATACACTCGCAAACACACACGCACCCAAGCAGAGGAAAAGCTGCGCTGCTGCCGTCGACGTTTGATTGTTGCTGCTGCTGCAGATATTGTAAAAATTTTACTGCCAGCAACTTTTGAATTCAGTTGAGTTTGCAACACGTTCACGTTCGCATGCAGCCAGCAACAAGGCTCAGATTTTCCGCATAACCGTTTTTCCGACTCAATCGATTGCAATTCTCGAATCACGCGCAATTGTAGGCAACAGTTTATTCTCCGTCGGCGAATTTCGGACTATCAATTCAAAATTAACGTACTAAAGTGATTAACTGCTATATGTAGTCTATTAAGCGACAAGCATCCTCTGGATTATACCAACGTCTCTATTTATAAAGAAATCTCATCAGTATTTCGTGGAATTATAAAGGTTTGCATTTAATTTGATATCTGTCAAAACATTTACTCATTTATTGGAATACACTTGCAACAAGTTTCTCGAATATAACAAATTGCAAGTTCATTGTTGTAATACCGACGGCAACCAAAAGATCTTTCATTCGAATTTCTCCTTTCATTGCGAAGAAGGGCTGAATATAACTAACTATATCTTAAGTAATATTCTATTATATGTTAACTATGAATATTTAGGCAATCTTGTAATAGACTTTTTCAAAGAATCTTCGAAATGAAAAAGAAATGTATGCTTCTCATCGAAAAAAGAAGTTAATTAAATAATTTCACTTAATCTAATTTTACAAAACATTATCTTAAGTATTTAAATTCCAAAATACTTGAATAAACTTGGAACTAAGGGATGTTAGAATTGTACTTCTACTTAAGATAGTAGTAATTCTAGTAAAATGGACAATAAGTTAGGACGCTTCTTTGTCTAGCAAATGATCGTGGATTAATCTTAGATGCATTCTAAAGTTATTTTTGCTTGTGATTTTGTGAGTTATATCCTGAAGGGATAATAAATACGTCCTACTTTTGGGAAAATAATCAAGACTTCAAGCCTCAAAAATTTTGAAAAAGGTTCGGCTGTTTTACAAACCGTTGAATTTAAACTTTTGGTTAATTTAATCCAAAATTTTTTAAAAATTCGTTTCCTTCTGCCTTATTTTCAAGTCAATAATATTAATTATAATTAATGAATTGGAATTGGATTTTATTAGAATATGATTTAAAATCAAGCTTAAATATAAAAAAAATAATAATTAGATTTTAGATAGAATAGACAGCTACCCATGTAGCCCATGTAAAAATTTAATTCTTTTATTGATTCTCTTGAACTTAACAAAGTGAAATCAAGGTCTTGCATTCAAGTAAGCAAGGTGATAAAATAATTAAATTTATCGACACGAACCTAACGATTTAGTAAGAAGGTTAGCCTTTCATTAAAATAAATAAATTCAAAGAAATTAAGCTAATGTATAATTAATTTAAAGCTCACGAAAATTACGGGCCACCACAACAGTTCACGGGGCTAATGATCGCTGACCCGAGGCAAATTGACTCTTTTGTCCCCTTCCCCCATTCGCTAGCTATGCTCCTAGGGATACCTACATAACTCTTAAATTTTGGTTCATGATCCGGATTACAGAGTTGAAAAAGAGTTAAGTCCCACTGTGAAGTTAGGTTAGAATCTTTGAATTTCATGAGGGAGAATTGTAAGAAATTACTTTGGGAATTTAATATTTAAAAGACTTTTTCTGGCGTTATTTATGTACAATATTTTTCATATTCGAGTAATCTGGAAGATTTGGGTATGGTCATTTCCAGGATCGAGAAAAAAAAAAAAATGTCAAAACTTTACATTTTTAAAATTTTATCAACACTATTTTTATTATAAAAGACAAGCATTCAAGACTTGTCGTTTTCAAATTAATTATTGAAAACATTGCATCGAGAACTCGAAGAAATAAAAGTCACTTTTGACATCAACTTGAAAAATGCGAAAGTCATAAATTAAATTCGTTTCCGGAAGAAAATTTGACAAGATGCTACTTTTTGATCAATTTTAAGATTTTGGTCGCGGCTGACCTTTTTCTGGAATTATAGACACATATGTTAGCTATATTACGAATACTCGTTGTTTGCAAAGACTTCAAAATTAAAGTAAATACACTAATTTATGGCTTTGTATACCCTTTAAGGAGAGAAAGGTAAACGTAGATTGTAGGTTAAACAAACAAATTGAATTATAGCCTGTGATAATATAGTTTGAGGAATTTAAGCGTGATTCAATTGGAAACTCATTTAACAGCTTAGTTGTTATTACTTGCGATAGAATGCCAACAACAGTTACTTGTAAGTAATCCTAATGAACCTAATTTATTTGAAGCCAAGCACACACAACTTGGTTGCATTTACAATCACTTCAATATTCGTGTATACATATAGTATGTATATATTTATATATGCATAAAGATGACATTGTGGGGCTATCAAATGGATATTTTACGCACCTGGTCAACAACAACAACGCACAGGCAACAACAATGGGACAGCAAACTGTGACAAAGTCTCAATTAGGCTATCAAATTGCCAGTGACAACGACAGCAGCAACAAAGCAGGATAGCAATAAAACAGAGAGAGAGAGAGAGAGCGATTGAGATAGAGAGAGAGAGAGACAGACTAGGAGTGAGAGAGGAAAGCGTTGCAATTAAGTGCATAATTGAATGCACTCACTGGGCGAATGAATGAGTGTGTGAATGTGTCTGCGGTCATTTGCATTTTGCATTTAGCCAGTTCCAACCTGTTGTTGGTTGTGTTGGCCACCATTCAGCATGGCAGGGTCAATTGTTTGGCTAAGCCACATGCGTATCTTTATATAGACTCTTGGCTCATTTTGGACGACATTCCCCCTGCCCTACATCTGGCTCCTCTTTACTCGTATTGTATTAAGGAATCACATTGAGAGGTCTCAGATTACGAGCGTTCCTGTTACCGCTACGGCTGGTCAAGTGCCACTTAATTGTGGGCATAATCAGAGAGTCGCATACAATGCGACAATTGCAGTCGTTGACACCTGAACAGACACCTGAGACAATTAAAC
The DNA here is from genome assembly GCA_951394115.2 of Drosophila phalerata. Taxonomy (NCBI): domain Eukaryota; kingdom Metazoa; phylum Arthropoda; class Insecta; order Diptera; family Drosophilidae; genus Drosophila; species Drosophila phalerata. Next base: position 4,515,430 of record OX596005.2, on the reverse strand, counting down.
ATTTCGCTTGCATTTTTCAGACGACCAACACGTGAGACACAGCCACAGGCATAGAGTCGGAGCAAGGATTGTGCTAAATACTAAGCATGTTGCAGAATCCATCCAAATATCACGCAAATCCTTTGTCACACTTTCTCGCATTGCATAACACACAAGCCAATGGCGTGGCACATGCACATGCACATGCACACGCACACGGACAAGGACATGCACATGGACATGGACACGGACATGGACAGTTGCAACCACATCATTCACTGCCCACGGCAGCGTTGGCTGCTGCTGCGGCGGCAGCTGCAGTGACGGCAGCGGGTCAAAGTTCATACCAAATGGAGCAGCAACAGCAGCAGCAACTTCCACTCTGCCTCCCACCGCCACCCACCGCCGAGGTGACACAGTCTCAGTCACAGACACAGTCACAGTCGCACCACCAGCAGCACAGGGAGCACAGGGAGCAACTGGCGACTGCGACGTCGCACGCGCAGCTCATTGAGGCGGCCGCGGCGCATACCTCCCTCGATGTGGGCAAATCGTTTACAATAGCCGCCATTTTGGGTCTCCAGCAGCAGAGCAAGGAGTATAATAATGCCATTAATTTGTCTCTCAATGGCGGCAGCTCAGCACTGGCTGCGAGCCGAGATGTTGCCGCTGTTGCCGCAGTTGCCGCTGTTGCAGACGCTTTGGACCACGACAACAACAACAGCAAGTGCTACAACAACAATAACATAAGCAACAGCAACAGCAGCAGCAACAACAACAACAACAACAACAACAACAACAACAGCAACAGCTATGGCAATAACAACAGTCAAAGTGTAAATAACTTCAATTGTGATAACAACAGCAGTCGTTACCTGCCCACAGTGCAACATTCGCATTCGCATCCGCATCCGCATTCCCATCAGCGGGCTAATTTCGCTGCTGCTGCCGCCGTCGCCGCTGCCGCCGCAGTGGGTGGGGCACCCTCGGCCTTGCAGAGTCTGCAGCAACTGCATCAGCATCACGCACAGCAGGCGTCGCTCACTTTTCAACGGGACAAGCTCAAGTCGGGTAAGTGAAGCCTTTCAAACACGCTTGGCATTTGAACCAACATATTTTGTACCAATTATTAGAAATGTACCATTTTCAATAAGAGTGTACCATTACACTGTGTTACAAAAAAAATTCAAAGCAAAACTTCTGGGATGGAACATAGCGTATGTTGTAGGTATAGAAAAATAAAAATTTTTTGCATACTAGAATTTTTTGGATCACATCGAAATTTTAAATTACGGTAAGAAAACCGTTTTTTCATACTTGCGCTCACTTAAATGCACATAGCTTTGTCAAATGTTCACCGATTTTAACTTTTTTGTTTTTGGTTTTGGAAAGAAGAAACTTAGGTGTTTAAATGGTCCATACTTGACTTAACAGGTTTTAATTGCCCTATTGGAGTATTTGATAAGTTAAACATTTTTTTTTGTTTGTTTTTTTTTTTTAATTTTTTGTCTTTAGTGATGTTTTTGAACACTATTTTGCTACAAACCCTCTAACTTTGATATTTTATTTAAAAAGAACATATTTATACGAGTAAAAAGCATTTTTATTTTCTTAAATCGGTTAATAATTAACAAAGCTAAAAAAGATTTTCGGAAACCATATGTTGCGCAATATGTTTATGAGGCTCGCCATTATAGCACTGTTGTACGTAATAATGTTGAACACATTATAGTAAGAATGAAAATGTATCTAATTACTGTAAAATAAAATAAAACATATCAAGATTCTTAAATATATAAATTTTTTCTTTATTTTTGAACTTATAGAAAAAAGTCAAAAATGTTTAATTGGTCTTTTTCTTTTCAACTGATTATCATCGGTTTCTCGCTTAAGTGACCAGCAGTAATTTGCAATCATGTTAACTTATTTTTTCCATCAAATCGCTGTTCAATAGCAGCGATCTCTTGGTGAAAACGTTTCCCTTGTTCATCGGGGAAAAAGCTTAGGTGGGAATGAATAAAAAATGAATTTTTATCGACATGTTGCAGCCCAGTCATTGTCAGAATTTACTAAAGGGATGTTTAGGACATTTTGGTACCAATTTTCATAGCGTTTTGGTGCTCGGCTGTCCCATTCACAAAGATAACATGGATACTTCGTGTTTCTACCTTGCATGCCAATTCCAATCTGCATTTTATTTATATAATGTTTATTTTATTGTTAGCAACAAATTCAAACAATACTGACAAATTGAATTAACGCGAAAGTTAAAACACATCATAAAACTTAAATATGGACAAATGGCTTTTTTCCTAGAAACTTGAATAGCTCAGTGAACTATTACTCAATTTTTAAAAAGTAAGTTGCATAAGACGCAGAATTAAATGTATTTTAAAACTGCATACCAAAAAATTATAGTCTTTTACCAATTTAACTTAGCCATTTTCGTTCAAAGTACGGTGAAGTTGCAAAAAACTGAAAAAATCCTCAATTTTTATCTGAGCTATTAGTGAAATACACCGTTGAAAAGGTGTTACATTTCTTTTTCCAATGACGTATTACAGTAGGATGCATAGTTTAAGGAATATGATTGATTAACTCTATCAACCTCGAAAAACTTTTTTTTTACCGTAATTTAAAATTTCGATGTGCAACAAAAAAATCTAGTGTGCCACAATGTTTCATTTAACATTATCTACAACCTGCGCTATATCGCATCCCAGGAGTTTTTGGACTGTTACACCGTGTAATTGATATAACATGTATAACCATAGTTATATTATGTAATAATAACATTAACATAACATGTAAACCTACTATTACCCCCACCTCACTAGACTGTGCGTACCACGGCGTGCAAAGCGAAATTTTTTTTTGCTTAATATATTCCTTGTTTATTATCCGATCGCAATGATCAGCATACATCATAATGATGCTAATCTATACGTGTGCTGAATTTGAAATCTCTACCTATTAAATTGGATGTTATAGTTTTTTGTTGATTACAGGAAAGTTACGGGGCGTGTGCAAAATTCTAAATCAAACTTGATTTGCGTGCTCAGCATAGCAGTATTGTCATCAAATTTGGTAGCTCTATCTCTAATAGTCTCTGAGACACGTCAGGACTCGTCTCCCCATCCTGTGTACCAAGTATCAAGGCTGTAGCTTTAAAATTGCTCTCGTTATTCGACGTGAGCGTGGCCAAATTTAAAAATAAACTTGATACAGATCACCAACCTAGGAGTATGTCACCAAAATTGGTTGCTCTAACCCTTATAGTCTCGGAAATAAAGGTGTTCAAAGAGTGTACCATAATTGACACGAATCTAATAGGCTCTAGTACCGATTGTTTGGGTACCGAGCTAAAAAGCAAAGTCTGCTAAAAATTTAAAAATATTTAGCTCACTCGACAAACTTGCAGAGCGCTTTACTACATTTTCGACTACTTTTTCAAATTAGAACTGATAAGGATGTCTAATTCCCGCTTAAAAGCATCAGTTTTGTCAGTTTGGTTACGATTTTCGCCCGATCGGTCATATGAGCGATCCAATATGAACCAACTTCGGTCAGGATATATACAATGCATTCTGTATTAGTTTGGTTAAGATATCTCATGAAACCAAATCCGGATCGGTCCAATGACAGCTATATAATGGTGATTACCGATTTGAACCAACTTGTTCTTTTTCTTTAAGGATTTATACGTCTATCTTAAATGCATATTCTATCAGTTTGGTTAAAATATCTCATAAAACCAAAAGGTTTTTCATACTAAGCCTTGACTTTCGCCCGATCAGTCCTATGACAGCTATATGGACCGGATATATGAAACCAAGTTATATGCATATTGTATTAGTTTGGTTGAAATATCTCATAAGACAAAAAAGTTTTTTATACAAAAACTTGATTTTCGAACGATACAGAAAATGTCTATATTCAGTTCACAGGTAATATCTTCCAAACCCTTCAGCCTAAATTTATGTATCATAAACCAAAAAACGCGTAACTTTACGTTTTACAACATATTGAAAATTAATCAAAATAGTAAAAGCCGTTTTGTCACAAATCGCCTTATTATTTTTACTTTAAAAATACCTTTCCAATGATATATAGGACATATCTGTACCTTTTACGGTTTGGAAACTGCGGGGTTTCAATTTTAGCGGGAAATATCGTTTTCCCGCAAAAGTAGCGGGTTTTTCATAAAGTCGTAAAACAAACATTTCTAGATTTTCGAAAAGGAAAAAATCCCCATCATCTAAGCTTTTTTTAGCGCGATGAGTTGCTACAAACAAACACACAGACAAACAAACTGACTTTTCATTTCATTTTCAGAAGTCCACTTACTGCCGTCCGCAGTGATATATTTATGCTCTGGCTGTGAAGCTTACTTACCTGTCTACTTATGCCACGTTTTTTCCAATTACTGAAACTAAAAAGAAATGCATTATAATAACTGGGGCTAACGCAATGTTTGAATCTTGAAATCTCACCCTAAAATAAATACAATTATAGGCAAATATATAAAAAAAACATTTTGTTTTTATTTCGGTTTTTTTTAAAGTAACCTTTTTATTTAAAAAAAAAGCATTTTCAATACTAGAAAACATCTAAAAATTTTAGGGCAACTTTATTGCAATATTCTTAAATACAGAAAATACATTTTGAGTGTATGCTCCAGCGAAGCAAATAAGGAGCGGAGTCCCCTAGTTTTCTATTAAACAGGGTACCATTTTGAACAACAGTGATACAGCGTTTAAAAGTAGTATCAAAAGTTGTATAAAATGTACATGATGTGACAATGGTCTTTACCAGTAGTCTTTACTCGACCTTATTTCAAGAATTTTCCTCCTTCTTCTATAGATTCACACAAAAAGAGTGCGCTGAAGAACAAACGGGTGCGTACAATCTTCACGCCGGAGCAACTGGAATGCTTGGAGGCGGAATTCGAGCGCCAGCAGTACATGGTCGGACCGGAGCGTTTATATCTGGCACACACACTTAAGCTGACGGAGGCACAGGTGAAGGTCTGGTTCCAAAATCGACGCATTAAATGGCGCAAACATCATTTAGAACTGACACAGCAGCGTCTGGCGTTGATCAGACAAACTCAGTTGCCAGGCGGAGCAGCAGCTGCAGCAGCAGTTGCTGCGGCTGCGGCTGCATCATCAACAACAACAACATCCGCCGAGCTGCCGTTGAACGCTGCCTGCAGCACCGCATCTCCTAGTCTGCTGGATGAGGAAAATGAGGATAGCAAGCATTCGCTTTCCCTACCGCTTCGTCCATTGAGTCGTGCTTCCGAATCGGATTTATCCATATGTAATGATTCTCTAGACCTGGATGGCGATAGTCTTATGGATGGTAGTGAGGAGGCATAAACATTCGAATAATGCCACGTAATCTTGTAAATATAGTACAATAAATGTGTATAATATGCGACCATCTATGGTAATTTTAACTATTTATATCAATATCGAAGTGTGTATTGACTTTAGTGATTATATCGCATAAAGAAAAAGGAGATAATTTATTGCTGGGACGCTTCCAAACATCTGTCGTAGCAGGACAGATGCACCACCTGGCCATTCGGACACCGCACAAAGTCTGTTTGATTGGCAAAGCGTTTCTTACACTCCGGACACACAGTTGACTCATTTAGTTCAAAGCACTTTTTTCTCTCAATGTCTACTGCAGATCGGAGTCGGGTTGCCTCTGATTGCAAAAGTCTCATCATAGTTGTACGCTGATGTTGCTCGGCCAGATCAGTACGTATCACCATCTCCAAATAGGCTTTTAGTTCATGTACGGGCACATCATCAGGCAGATACTGTAATTCAAAAATACATTGAATGTAAACCAAGAATTTTTATAAATTGACCTAAAAATCGCAACTTACTTCCAATATCTTAATTGGTTCTATTTTAACAGTATAGACATTAAGCAAGTCAAGTGCCACTTTCAAGTTATGTTTTACAAAGTCTGGATGCATGGAAACACCCGCGTATGGCGGTTGTTGCATAGGTTTCAGTATGATCGCAAGAAGCTTATTGAAAACGTCCTTGTCTTGCTCGTAGTTTGCTTCCGCATAGGTTCTGGCCTTAGTAACATCGCCCAGAACTTGAATGTAAATGGCCAGCACCTTTTCATGCATCTTGAGGCGACCCAGAATAAGAGCACGCTCCTCTAGCAGCACTGTGGTGGGAAAATCCTGTAGCACTCGATCTGGAGAGTAGTATTGGGATTCATCTAGCATTTTGTACAATTTCGCGCGTAGAGGTTGCAGCTCCACCGTTTCCTCCCTGGAAAATATGAGTAAATTATATATTTAAATTTAATAAATACTCGATGATTTACCCTTTTGTCGGTACAGCGAGTAAGCGCTGCACTTGTTTACTGTACTCCTTAAGCAGCGCATTGTGCCGTAGTGTGTTGGTGTCGTCCCATACGTCGATGATATGCTCCAGGTAACGTATGACCAAATTCTTGAATTTGCATTCCAAAAAGTCTAGAACCTTGCCACGTGGTAGTTTTTCTACTGCTTCCAGGTTTTCGGTGAATATTTTAAGACCTTCAATTGGATCTTCAGTTATCACCCACTCGGCAAACTCAAAAATTAGTGTCAAGTGTTCTGCACCAAGTACTTGCAAATAACCGATGGAGCGTTGAAGACCCTGCAGCACAGATCCTTCCACATTGGCTTGTTCCCTTAGAAGTGTCAGAGCTTTCTTGTGCAACCCTTTTCCATCATAAAGAATGATCAACTCCGAGACCTTATTGTGTTTTTTGAGAATCTTCTGAGACTCCTTTAAATTACACTGATTAAGTCGCAACAGGGGAGCAACTAGCGCATCATTTGTCTGTAGATAACACTTTAACAACGTGGTGTCGATGATCTCCAATAGCGCCTTGGAACTGCTCTTACGTTGTCGTGCCTGGGCTAGAAACTCAATAAGAGCCATGTGCGCATTTTCCAGGTCATGATCCTCTAGCTTTGGTACGTTGGAAGTGGGCACAGTAGCATCTTCTGTACTATTCTTGGGCTCCGGTACAAGGCTGGGAAACAGGCGTATCACATCGTATGGATCAATAGCGGCTTTTTCGAACTCCTTCATGGCAGCTGAGAACTCTTTATTGGTGAATAGCTCCTTGGCATACAGCATATGTATCTGTCGTATGGTCTGTGCCTTATCGTTAACTTCTTCCTCAGAAATTTCCTAAAAATGAAATCATTAGTGGCATTTGAAGTAATTAAATATATTATTAAACTCACCGTCAGTTCTATGGCCAACTGAAATTTCTTTTGAAGTAGCAATTCCTCCCTTTGCGAAGGAATGTTCACCATACGTATACACCACAGCTCAGATGTAGCGGCGGCAAATATTGTGCCTTTATCAGAGCGAACAAGAAACCTGGTATTCTTTAGCTCTGGCAGAGATTGCACCAATGTCTCCTTGCCCACCAAGCTTCGAATTTCGATGGTGTTTTTAATGCGTCCAATAGCAAAGGGTTCATCCCAAACTGAAAATGGTAATTATTAAAAGAATTCGCTAAACAAGGCTATAATAAAGTTACCCAATCCCAACAGTGGACTTGTCCACATTGTTAGCGTTGTCTTGTTGTTCATTCCACCATCAACGCTGCCTTCCTTAGCTGTATATTGACTGGGATCAATGAGCATCAGGTAGTTGTCTTTGGATATGCCTAGCATATTTTTGCGTATCAGACAAATGTTGGGCTCCTGGCTGATAGTGGAGGAGGTTAGTATCAGATCGTGTTTCTTTGGTGGAGTACAAGATATCTAGGAATAATAATTATAAAGAAATCAAGTGATATTATTGAAATCTTATGCGAATATATATTAAGACTTACATTGTATAAAACGTATTGATGCTTGTATCCCACACACACAGTTTGATTCACCCAGCTTATTGCTCGAGGCACATCAATCAATTCGATGGTCAACTCTAAGGAAGCAAGCTTATCCTTTTTCCAAAAGAAGAACACAATACGGCGATTGATGGCACAGCCAATTCGTATAAACGTGGCCAATTCGCCGGTTGTCGATTTACGTGAGTCCACATCCATTGTAAAGAGCGTACAACCCTTTGTGTCCGCAGAACTGTGCATAAATTCGAAATTATTCTCAATGCGACTTATGTCACACACATGAATCATATTGTCCGTAAGAACGAAAAGGAGATTTTCAGCAGCAACCACCTCCATCTGTGTAATTGGTTTCTTGCTAAAATTCTTGTTAAACATTCGCATATCCACTCCGGTATTTTTGTCCACTGAGTACATTATGAGCTGACCGCTTCTGGTGCCCAATATAACATGGTTACCTAGATTCACACATTTCATTTAATTATAAGTGGTAAATGGTTATCACACTTTCTTACCGTAAGCTGCAATGGCTTCAATTTGAACGCCTTGCTTCAGGATTGATTGCGCATAGTACGCCTTATGCATTTTTTTGCATTGACTTAAGGATTTCGGTGCAAAAATATCACAAACTGAGCTTGTGAGTGACTTCAGGCAAAGAACATAATAAACCCTAACCGCAGTTGAACTTACTATATTATGATCGATTCATTGGTCCAATCCAGCTTACTAATAAAACAAATATTTTATGAGGGCATGTATCCCACACACGATACAAATTCCCCAAAACATTTCACATCATATGAGGAGAAAGTTGCCCACAGTTTTGCAGTGGAACCACAAAAAGCAAAACCATCCGACAATCTCCCAAAATAAATAATGCTTTAAGAGAGTTTTGGTTGGTTTCGCTTTCTGTGGCACCCCTATACATTTTTTATCGGCAGTACGGTATCAGCAACAACAACAGAAACAGCTTTGAAATAACGACAGTTGAATTCCAAATAACTTTATTAATGATAACAACAACAATCGTTAGCGGTGCACAGTGCACATTCGCAATCGTTGATTTAAAATCACTCTTGCCGTTTGAAAAAAAAATGTTATGTACCGCATTTGAAAATTGTACCAGTGTGGGTAAACGTGTACCAATCTTGATGACACTGGTCAGTCCTACCACCATTTCAAGGACAAAGTATGGGTGATTTGAAAGTAAAGTTTCTATTAATAACTAAGGTTTTATGTCAAGCTTATCAGGTATAATCTACAAATTTCTAACAGCGATCGAGAAGCAATTGTTGGTGTTCCTAAAAAAAAAGAAACCATTGCTTTAAAATGTCTAAAAAATTGTTGAGAGATTCCACAAAATTAAATATTCAGCGGTAATTCAGAACTACAAAGCAACCATTTTACCATTTGTTTTACATTTCTGAAACACACCTGATTAATTAAATTCATTAAATTCAAAATATTATGTTCGAAAGATTAAATATCTGACATGTAAGGAGCACCAACATTTCGAAAGGTTGATTTTAAGAAGCATTTACCTTCAAAGTCTCCAGAGATTACTGGAACGAACCTGTACAATAAGAAAACTGCATATTAGACAACTTTTATTTACACTTTTTCGTGCTTTTGGGCCCCTAGATGACAAAGAACAGCTTTAAAATTTATTTCTAGAGTAAGACATTTTTTTTAATTTACGAATTTTTTTTTTTATGTTTTTAAATTAAAAAAGATTAACATTTTCTGAAAGTTAATATCTGTAATTCATTTATACACAGTTACACATTTAGGCTAATAGTTTTACAGCTATTAATATTAGAAACAAAAAATTTTTATTTTATTTTAGTTTGTTTTCTGTATATCTGACTTTTGAAATTGTAACTATAAAAGACGGAAAATTGTACTTACACTGATAAGTTCCAGAAATCCCTAGAGATTTTGAAACAAAATATTTTTTTGAAAACTACCGTTCAAAATTGGACCAATATATCATATAGTTGTCATAGGACCGATCGGACGAAAATCAAATCTTAGTATGAAAAACTTTATTTTCAATAGTAAGTACGGGGTCTCCGGCAGTCAAGTATGCTCGACTGTAGCAACGCGAGCGAAGCGAGCAGGGGGCGGATCCTCCTATTTATCTTTATCATTAAAGAAAAAAAATTAATTTAAATATATAAAAACAAGTCGGAAAGGCTATAGTCGAGACCCCGACCATAGGATACCCGTTACTTACTTCAATATATTTAAAAGAGCTTTAAAGAAATTACTTATTTACCTCAGAAAACTTTAATTCGCCATAAATGTCATTCTACTTGTCCGATCTTGATGTGATTCAGTGGGATAATAGATAATCCTTTCAATCTTTCTCTCATTCCTGGGCCAGACAACATTCCTAGTTGTCTACTTAAGCAATGCTGTTCTTCTTTAGCTGCTCCGTTGCATAAGGTTTTTAATCTATCTCTTGAAACTTCAATCTTTCCATATCTTTGGAAAGAATCTTATATCATTCCCCTCCACAAAAAAGGTGGTAAGTCTGACATTTCTAACTACAGAGGCATTGCTAAGCTATCAGCCATTCCTAAATTATTTGAATAAATCCTTGTTCTTCCTTTACAGCATCTCTGTAAATCGATCATTTCCCTTGCAGAACACGGCTTTATTAAAGGTCAGTCTACTACGACCGACTTGTTTGAATTTACCTGCCTGATTTATTTATTTATTAATGCACGACTAAAAGCAGTCGGCAAAGAAAAAATTATTAAATATAAAAATTAAGATTAAAATTTAATATAAAATTAATAATAAATATAAATATAAGCAATATACTGTAAAGAAAAAATTAAAATTAGAATTATATCTGGGGTAAGCAAAAATTAATAATTAAAAATGATCCAACATTTGTTGCAAGGATTGGGGAAAACCCAGAAAAACCCAATCAGATCAATAAATATTAGTGTTAGTAATAGTCTGACTGATTGGCTATTAAAAATAATATAACATGTTATTAGTATTAGTAAGGTTAGGAATTTAACGATTTAAAATATTGGAAAAGTGCGGATTTTAGGGAAGGGAGAGGGAGAAAGAGTTCTGAGTAGAAAACGTGAAAAAGGCTATTATAATTAGTGCATAAAACACGAAACGAACCGTGTGAAGCGTAATCAGTTGTGCATGTAGGTAAGAATAGTTAATCTGCGGGGGACCGAAAATCTGAGGCGGCCCAGAAGGGAACTAGAATCGATCTCGCCAATAATTATTGACTATAATCAATTTGTGAAGGTAAACAACACCAAGAGTTTTCCTACGATTAATTAAAGACGGAAGGTCAATAAGACGAAGCCTATGGGAGTACGGTGGTAAACGACGGTTGGGATCCCAGTTAAAACCACGTAAGGCGAAAAGCAAGAATTGCTTTTGAACTGATTCAATTCGATTCTGATTTATTTGATACTGCGGGCACCAAATGCACGAACAGTATTCAAGGATGGAACGGACTAAAGAGACGTAAAGGAGCTTAGTGGTGAAAGGATCATTGAATTCTTTCGACCAACGTTTAATGAAACCAAGTACTCCTTTGGCATCATTAACTATAGTGGAGATGTGCAAATTGAAGCATAATTTGCAGTCAAATAAAACTCCAAGATCCTTTACAGTTTTTATACGTTGCAAAGGGATATTGTCAATCGTATAAGAACCTAAGTACCTAAGAACCTAAGAACCAGAGAAAAGCAAACTGATATCATTTACACTGACTTCAGTAAAGCCTTTGACTCTGTGAACCATGACCTCTTACTTTACAAACTTAACTGCAAAGGTTTCCCTCCCGCCTTTATACGTTGGGTTTCCACTTACTTAAAAAATGGGATCCAAAAAGTGCTTCTTTGGTCCACCATTTTGAGTTCGGTTCGTGTAACTTCTGGTGTACCTCAAGGTAGTCACTTAGGACCTTTATTTGTTACACTGTTCATTAACGATCTACCCACTATTTTGTCCCATTCTTATATTATAATGTATGGAGATGATGTTGTTCGTGTTCTTCAAATGTCAGAGATTTAATTTTTTTAAACATATTTTATGAATTCAGTATGGTTAATATGCCTCAAAGAACAAAAAAGTTTTTTGAACTCAAACTTGAAGTTCAACCGATCGTTCCTGTGGCAGCTATATGATAGTGGGCCGATTTGAGCCAACTTCGGTTAGCATGTATGTATTTGGCTATGATATCCTTCAAAAAAAGGTTTATAACTTCATATATATAAACTTGATCTGCCCGTAAAATATTAAATTTTAATTGTATATAATCTCGGAGATATTAGCGTGTCAAAGTCTGACAAGATAATTTTAAAAAACTCTTCTGTAATATTTTATTTTCGTCGCTTGCGTGATTTTTGAAAAACTGTCTCGATATATTGAACATTGTAAAAAAATCTGATTTGGGGGAACAACACCAGAGCTGCCGTATTAATCGGCAGATTTTGCGGAATAAATCTAGATTTTACGAAAACCGGACAGGTTTGGCGAAAAAATAAATCTAGATTGGATCGGAAAAAGCAGTTTTTGCGGGAAAAGGCTAGATTTGGAATGAAAATTCAAGACTTGGCGAGTTGAGGCTAATCGGCGAATTTGGTTGAGATATCTTAAGTATCAAAAAAAGTTGTTCATACCAAAGGTTAACTTACATCCGATCGATATATCAGCTATATGATTTATTAATCCAATTTTTAACAAATTTGGTCAGGATGTAACAGGCAGTCCAAGATACACAATCTGTGAGGTTCATTGACAAAGCTTCAAAACTAACAAAGTTTTTTTATTGTAAGCAATTATCTCAAGTGTGAACTTTGACCCCGAATTTGAATTTCGCAAAACGCCGTCTTATTCAGGGGTGCTACAGATAGCGAAACCAACCTTAAATCTCTGAAATCTCCAAACATTTCTGGTAGATTTTCGGTTGGTTTCGATTTCTGTGGCATCCCCGATTGTCTCAACTATTTTGTGTGAAAATTGCAGTCTCCAATGGTTATGCTCTTGGGCTGTGCAATGATCAGTTAGTCAGTGAGTCAAGGCAAAAAGAGACGTTCATATATGTAAACGTATATACTATATATTGTATAGATAGAATATAGATATTGACTTTTGTGCTTAACATTACAATTTATGTGGCTACAATACTTAAAGTGACTATCACACATATAGAAAAAGGAGATAATTTATTGCTGGGACGCTTCCAAACACCTATCGTAGCAGGACAGATGCACCACCTGGCCATTCGGACACCGCACAAAGGCTGTTTGATTGGCAAAGCGTTTCTTGCACTCCGGACACACAGTTGCCTCGTTCAGTTCAAAGCACTTTTTCCTCTCAATGTCTACTGCCGATTGAAGTCGCGTTGCCTCTGATTGCAAAAGTCCCATCATTATTTTACGCTGATGTTGCTCGGCCAGATCAGTGCGTATCACCATCTCCAAATAGGTTTTAAGTTCATGCACAGGCACATCGTCCGGCAGATACTGTAAATTTAAAAAATTAAAAACAAAATTGTAAACAGGGAATCATTATGATATGCCCTAATTTTCGCAACTTACTTCCAATATCTTAATTGGTTCTATTTTAACAGTATAGACATTAAGCAAGTCAAGTGCCACTTTCAAGTTAGGTTTTACAAAGTCTGGATGCATGGAAACACCCGCGTATGGCGGTTGTTGCATAGGTTTCAGTATGATCGCAAGAAGCTTATTGAAAACGTCCTTGTCTTGCTCGTAGTTTGCTTCCGCATAGGTTCTGGCCTTAGTAACATCGCCCAGAACTTGAATGTAAATGGCCAGCACCTTTTCATGCATCTTGAGGCGACCCAGAATAAGAGCACGCTCCTCTAGCAGCACTGTGGTGGGAAAATCCTGTAGCACTCGATCTGGAGAGTAGTATTGGGATTCATCTAGCATTTTGTACAATTTCGCGCGTAGAGGTTGCAGCTCCGGCGTTTCCTCCCTGGAAAATATGAGTAAATTATATATTTAAATTTAATAAATACTCGATGATTTACCCTTTTGTCGGTTCAGCGAGTAAGCGCTGCACTTGTTTACTGTACTCCTTAAGCAGCGCATTGTGCCGTAGTGTGTTGGTGTCGTCCCACACGTCGATGATATGCTCCAGGTAAGGTATGACCAAATTCTTGAATTTGCTAACCAAAAAGTCTAGAACCTTGGCTCGTGGTAGTGCTTCCACAGCGAGAAGCTCTTCGGTGAATATCTTAAGACCTTCAATTGGATCTTCAGTTATTACCCACTCGGCAAACTCAAAAATCAGTGTCAAGTGTTCTGCACCAAGTCCTTGCAAATAACCGATGGAGCGTTGAAGACCCTGCAGCACAGATCCTTTCACATTGGCTTGTTCCCTTAGAAGTGTCAGAGCTTTCTTGTGCATGCCTTTTCCATCATAAAGAATGATCAACTCCGAGAGCTTGTTGTGTTTTTTTAGCATTTTCTCAGACTCTTCTAGATGACACTGATTAAGTCGCAACAGGGGAGCAACTAGCGCATCATTTGTCTGTAGATAACATTTTAACAATGTAGTGTCTATGATCTCCAATAGCGCCTTGGAGCTGCTCTTAGTATCGAGTAACTTGACCACCTCACGTTGTCGTGCCTGGGCTAGAAACTCAATAAGAGCCATGTGCGCATTTTCCAGGTCATGATCCTCTAGCTTTGGTACGTTGGAAGTGGGCACAGTAGCATCTTCTGTACTATTCTTGGGCTCCGGTACAAGGCTGGGAAACAGGCGTATCACATCGTATGGATCAATAGCGGCTTTTTCGAACTCCTTCATGGCAGCTGAGAACTCTTTATTGGTGAATAGCTCCTTGGCATACAGCATATGTATCTGTCGTATGGTCTGTGCCTTATCGTTAACTTCTTCCTCAGAAATTTCCTAAAAATGAAATCATTAGTGGCATTTGAAGTAATTAAATATATTATTAAACTCACCGTCAGTTCTATGGCCAACTGAAATTTCTTTTGAAGTAGCAATTCCTCCCTTTGCGAAGGAATGTTCACCATACGTATACACCACAGCTCAGATGTAGCGGCGGCAAATATTGTGCCTTTATCAGAGCGAACAAGAAACCTGGTATTCTTTAGCTCTGGCAGAGATTGCACCAATGTCTCCTTGCCCACCAAGCTTCGAATTTCGATGGTGTTTTTAATGCGTCCAATAGCAAAGGGTTCATCCCAAACTGAAAATGGTAATTATTAAAAGAATTCGCTAAACAAGGCTATAATAAAGTTACCCAATCCCAACAGTGGACTTGTCCACATTGTTAGCGTTGTCTTGTTGTTCATTCCACCATCAACGCTGCCTTCCTTAGCTGTATATTGACTGGGATCAATGAGCATCAGGTAGTTGTCTTTGGATATGCCTAGCATATTTTTGCGTATCAGACAAATGTTGGGCTCCTGGCTGATAGTGGAGGAGGTTAGTATCAGATCGTGTTTCTTTGGTGGAGTACAAGATATCTAGGAATAATAATTATAAAGAAATCAAGTGATATTATTGAAATCTTATGCGAATATATATTAAGACTTACATTGTATAAAACGTATTGATGCTTGTATCCCACACACACAGTTTGATTCACCCAGCTTATTGCTCGAGGCACATCAATCAATTCGATGGTCAACTCTAAGGAAGCAAGCT
Organism: Drosophila phalerata; assembly: GCA_951394115.2. Classification (NCBI taxonomy): domain Eukaryota; kingdom Metazoa; phylum Arthropoda; class Insecta; order Diptera; family Drosophilidae; genus Drosophila; species Drosophila phalerata. The sequence continues at coordinate 4,499,872 of OX596005.2, read as the reverse complement.
TATCCTTTTTCCAAAAGAAGAACACAATACGGCGATTGATGGCACAGCCAATTCGTATAAACGTGGCCAATTCGCCGGTTGTCGATTTACGTGAGTCCACATCCATTGTAAAGAGCGTACAACCCTTTGTGTCCGCAGAACTGTGCATAAATTCGAAATTATTCTCAATGCGACTTATGTCACACACATGAATCATATTGTCCGTAAGAACGAAAAGGAGATTTTCAGCAGCAACCACCTCCATCTGTGTAATTGGTTTCTTGCTAAAATTCTTGTTAAACATTCGCATATCCACTCCGGTATTTTTGTCCACTGAGTACATTATGAGCTGACCGCTTCTGGTGCCCAATATAACATGGTTACCTAGATTCACACATTTCATTTAATTATAAGTGGTAAATGGTTATCACACTTTCTTACCGTAAGCTGCAATGGCTTCAATTTGAACGCCTTGCTTCAGGATTGACTGCACACTGTAGGCCTTATGCATTTTTTGCATTGACTTAAGGATTTCGGTGCAAAAGAATCGAAAACTAATGTTGTGAGTGGCTAGACAAAACAAAGAACATAAACAAGCCTAGCCCAAGCCAGATCTTACCAATAATAACAGCTGATATGTGCATGCATCCCACACACGATACAAATTGTTTAGAACTTTTCAAATCCAACGGATTAATCGAGCAGTTATAACAGACTCTATGATTAAATAAAATATAAATTAAATAAGGTCCATAAGCTATACAGCAGATATATTTACAGGAAATTAATCAAGCTAATAAATTGTTCATGGACTACTCGTCTCGTGTATGCTGCCACACAAACTGTGACATTTACCAACACTGTGTTTTACCACCCTGTTTGAATTAACATGACCAGCCGCATCCGGCGCGCGATTTGTGAGCAGGTAAATAAACTGAATTTTAGTTTATCGTGTATTAATGCTGATGCTTTACAGTTGCCACAATTGGAAAACATATATCATGCATTGGAGGTGCCTGCCAAGAAGCAACTGAATGCTGCTTCGCGACCAGTGTTGCAGTGGACACTGCCGGCAACTGTTGCACAACAGGAAAACGAACTGTTGGAGTCGGTGAAAAGTCAACGATTTGATGCCGCATACATTGAAGAGGTGCGCGTGGAGCCTAGTGCAGGACGTAGTGCAGCCAAGGTGGAGTTCCAGCTGCAGCCAGATGCATTTGCAGCCCACCTTCTGCAGGTGGAGACGACATCGACTCAGACCCCTTCGGTGCCACCAGCTTGCGCTGAGGAGCATGTTGTTGTAGAATACAGCTCGCCAAACATTGCAAAGCCTTTTCATGTCGGACACCTGCGCTCTACAATCATAGGCAATGTACTGGCCAATCTTCATCAGCATTTGGGCTATCGCACAACTCGTCTCAACTATTTGGGCGATTGGGGCACTCAGTTTGGTTTACTGGCACTCGGAGTGCAGTTGAAGAACGTGTCCGATGCTGAAATGCGAGTGGCGCCTATTGAAACTCTCTACAATGCATATGTGGCAGCAAACAAGGCTGCCACTGATGATCCTGATCTTGCTCGACGAGCACGCGATTTGTTCACTGCGTTGGAGGCGGGCACTGATGCAACAATGACTAGCAAATGGCAGCAGTATCGTCATTATACCATAGATGAGCTCACATCTGTTTACGAGCGGATTGGGGTACACTTCGACAGCTACGAATGGGAATCTCAGTACTCACAAAGTGAGATCAGTGAAGTTCTGGCTCAGCTTCGCTCAGCAGGGATTCTACAACGCGAGCTGGATGGCCGTGAAATCGTTGTTGTCGATCAGCGTCGAGTTCCTGTGATCAAAAGCGATGGCTCCACTTTATACCTGGCACGTGACATTGCGGCTGTGTTGGAGCGTCAGAGACGTTTACAGTTTTCACGCATGCTGTACGTTGTGGATAATGGCCAGGCGGATCATTTCAATGCCTTGTTTCAGACAACTACGGCGTTAGACAATCGCCTTAATGGTAAACTACAGCATGTGAAATTCGGACGAATTCACGGAATGAGCACGCGTCAGGGCAATGCCATCTTCCTCAGCGATGTGCTCAACGAGGCCAGGGAGGTGATGAGGGAGAGGAGAAGTCTCAGTGCAAGTGAGTGATAAATTGTACCGGGGTAACACCTTAGTTATTTGAATTTGTATTTACAGCCACTAAAGTTAATAGCTGTATGAATGATGAGCACGTTTGTGATATTCTGGGTGTGTCTGCTGTACTTGTCAACGTATTGAAACAGCGACGTCAACGGGATCATGTTTTTAGCTGGGATCAGGCGCTACAGGTGAACGGCGATACAGGCATCAAGCTACAATATACACACTGTCGTCTGCACAGTCTGCTGGATAATTTTCGACATATTCAGCTGGAGGATATAAAGCCTAGCTGGCAGCATTTAACCAAAGAGCCATCAGAGGCACTGGATGTGCTTTATGAGCTGGCTCGCTTCGAGCAATGCGTCTGGCAGTCCAAGGAACAGCTAGAGGCTTGTGTGCTGGTCAACTATCTGTTTGGCTTGTGGTATGTAAAGAGTGTTATATATTTAATTCTCAATATGATCTTTAATTCTTCCTGTCTAAATACAGTAATGCAACGAGTCGTGCGCTTAAGCGCTTGCCTGTGAAGCAGGAGAGATGTCCAAAGAAACAATCCCAACGTCTGCTGCTCTTCCATGCGGCTAAGCGCACACTACAACGCGGAATGCAACTGTTGGGTCTCAAGCCCTTAAACCAAATGTAGTTGAAGCTCTTTACTTAATTTAATAACATAATTTTATTGAACATTTGAGTAGAAATGCAATGTATTTAACCGCTTAGCGCTTCTTCCACGTGTACTTGCGCCGAGCGCCTTCCTGTCCGAACTTCTTGCGCTCCCGCCTGCGGTAGTCACGTGTCAGCAAGCCGGCTGTATGTAGAAAGACATATGTAAAAGCAATTAGTGGCAATGATGCTGACTACTAAGACATCGGCACACTTACCCAAACGCATCGACTCAATCATCTCCTGATCAACGAAGCTGCGCAAACTCATTGCAATGCCCCAACGGATGGCACCCGCTTGACCGGACGGACCACCGCCCTCCACATTGGCCTCCACATCAACTTTGCCCAGCATTTCGGTGAAGTTCAGCGGAAAAAGTAACTGAAAAATACAGAATACACAATCGTTATGTTATCGTTTGATGTCAAGTTCAGAGCGCTCGAGGCGGCTATTGTTTATTTACGTTATTTATATATATGTAGATATACTTAAGTTGATCAAAGCATTGTATTTTCGTGTATGTAATGCAAAATTAAACTGCGGGATTATTTCCTCCGCTACAATAACAACAATAGATGTATACAAATAATGACAAAATCGTTAGCCAAATTAGCTACCGGTATAAAATGCAACATTTTGTTGCATACCCCTGTGGCAATTAAATGACTACGCTATCACCCAGCGTGATTAAATAAAAACTGTTCAAGAATTCGAGAAAGATAGATTACATACTAACAACGCTTTTCTCGGTCTAAGATGTTGATAAGCTTAATCATCAGTTGATATACCCAAGGCGGACGAAGGGTATAATTATCTCAGAACAAGGTGGTAATTGCGGGCCCCGGGCATTAAACAGTGTTAGTTAATATCAATTGCATCACATTTCCGGGCTAAAACACTTTTATCGCCATTAACAGTTCCCTTAAATTTTCTAGCAAATTGACAAATATTTCAATTGATTGTCTGCTAAAACAGTTTAAAGCAATCGAAGAAAACTCCGAAGCTAACTGAAACTGGTAATAATTTATGGATAAGGAAAATTGTTATTTATTGTCAAAGCTTGTTATTCGATGGCGCTTTATACGCAAATTATGTAACAACTTAAGGTGTTGCACACAGTAAATAATTCATCTTTTAAAAAAATGTATTTTCTAGATCCAAAGTTCATTTTTAACAGGTTTTTCTCTTGCAAAAACCAAAGATATGCTAATGCTATCGCCATTCTGACGCAAGTATCAAAGTCCACACTGAGAGGGTATTCCCAAAAAAAAAAAAAAAACATGGGTATTTCAGTTCTATCAAGAACTCTGCAATATATTCATATTTTCAATATATTCTACAAATATAAAGCAAGCCAAACGCAATTGTTGATGCTGTTGAAAGAAATCATATTTAATTAATTGATTTCAATTAAATTCAGTTTTAAATTAAATAAAAAAGACAATAAAATATACCAATAACTAACAATGTTTTCAAATATAACTACGAAACTGTTTCTGAATATCTGAAATTTCAGGAAAAGTGTATATCTTGAAACAAATATACACATTTGCTTATGGTAATCGATTTAATGATCAATATTGGTTAATATTCCTTCAAGAACTATTTTGAATGATATTGTATGTCTACTAGAGCATTTAATGTTCGACATCCCCGAAGATACGGGCTCTTTCTGTTTTTGTTTTATAATAGTATTCACTTTTTGCTTTTGATTATTCGTCAAATGCGTGGGAAAGCAAGTCAACAAGCTTCAAAATCGTATATTTAAACAATATGGTCTACGGCACACAAACAATAAACGTTATGATTAAAAACGAATAAACAATAAAAAAAATACATAATAAAAGGCGCGCACAAAAAACAGAAACTACAAATTTGGCAAAAATACAGTCTAACACAAAGCAGCTGAAAATTGACAAAACACAATTAATCATTGCAGATTTGACAAAATTATTTTGATTTGTTTGTATCTGTAATTTGTTTAAACAATTTGTTAGATGACTTCACGCAACAGCAAATAGCGAACATGACTTTTAAATTAATGTACTGGCGATTAAATAAAGCAAAAGACAAAAATATCCACAGGCGAGTAAAGTCACGAATGGATGGATACATTTATGATTACAACGAGTATGTATGGAACAGGTTTCCAAAACTCTACAAGAGATTTGTGTTATTCGGTAAATGTCTCGTAAAGAACTCTTCCAGCCGGCGCTTTAACAAAAATCTGGCGTCACATTTTATTATGATTTAAATGAATTTGATAGCCGATTCTCTGGAGCGTTCCAAAAGCTGTGTTCGCTTTCCTCGCACTTTCCCCATCAACACTTACATACATTCGAGTATATGAGTGTCTTTATATCTATAAGAGCGAATGATGATGATGATGAGAATAGTGTTGATAGCATATGGAGGGTATATAGTATAGTATACTAAGTGTACATTCAGCCTCATTGGCGCGCGCTCACTTGGCTTAAGTTGGATCTGTTCATCCACCTCCCACATTCGCATCCACATCGCATCCAACTTGTGGTGTACATTATCATTTCGGCGCAGTTCTTTTTATCAGTCAATCGACGTTGTTGTCGCGCTTCAAGTCGCGGAAAATTTCACACCGATTACACCGAGAACCGAGAATAAAAGCTCCTTCAATTTGAATTCCTTTTAAAAATCGGATTTCGTCTATTTGTATTCATAATGGATTATGTCGCGGCTTTTGCTGAAACATCGGCATTGTTAAAGACAATTATTAAGTAAACCCGCATCAAGTGTAAAGTTAAGATATGTACGATTCCTTAAAATAATTTAAATAATTCTATACTACAAATTTCGTGTCTGTAAATGCAGAAAAACACTGACAGCATTCATAAATTAAAATTGACAGCACTCCGTTTATACTATAGAAATCACTATACGATTCTTCTGTAGAAAGCATTTTATATTTAAAAATATTGTTGTTTCTGTGATTAATTGGTTTCTCAAATACATTAGGCAAACAAACAATATCATTAGTCAAATGCACCACTTTAGTATACGGTCTCCTTGGATCTCCTAAATATCATTCATATATTTACGAAATGTACATGACATAAATATTATTTTGATTAGTTTTTTTAAATGGCATTCTTTAGCTGCATTATCCTTTAATTTGAGAGTAATTCAATTACAGCTAATGCATCAATTGCGACTTCAGGTTCAAGGGCATTCAAAAAGCAATGCAACAAATAAATAAGTATACAAAATACAAAACTCTCGTCTCGCAAATTTCTTGCCTTTTTTTACTATGGACTCCCGTCATCTTATCTCGCATAATACCCGACCCTCTCTTCCGCCACAACCCGAAGGCTTTTATTCCAAGTAATATATGTACATGATGCTCGTAGAAATTCAAATTAGTTTCAATTATAATTGAATCAACGGGATCCGAAGAAGCGAACGAACCAAACGAACCAAACGAAGGAACGAGTAAACTAAGAAAACTAAACAATATCATGATACGAAGACAAAGTTGTTTTCGGGGACAGAGCAGTTTTCAAAATGACGTCGCATCTAAACAGTAAATTGCAAATGGCGCTTCCGGCTCGGTTTGCAAACAGATAGATAGATTAAGCATTCAAAACATTCTTTCTACTCGGTTCTATTATTTTCCCCAAGCTTTTCGTAATTCAATCAGCAAAAGCGTGCCGCTCTTAAAGTCTCGTCTTACTTTTCAAAGTACTAAATTCAAAGATATTTTCGAAATAATACATACATCGTCTTTTCGATAACTGTGAGCCAGAGTCAGACATTATTAGGTTGGTATTGTACCATGACGCCTCCGATGATGATGATAGCAAATATTTGTTTATTGTGTTAGAAACTTTCAACTAGCGACTAGATTTTGAAAACTGCAAACTGGTTATTCAACATCGTCAATGGCCTCCCCGAGAATTTAATTAATTTGTGCGCATAATAAGTTAACAGCTTTTTTGAGATTCGTTTCGTTCAGCGTCCGATTGACCACAAAATTAGCTAATAACTCAACTCTTTAAGAAAGTTTGTTTATTATACCCCTTCTTCTTGTTTCCAAGCAGACGGAGTGCGAGTACTTAAGTGATTACCCAGTTTTTTTTTTTTGTTTTGATTCTCAAACAGGTTTGTTGATTTCCCCAGAAAGCTTCCCAAAACAAATTTAATAATTTACAAATTTGATAAATAATTGACAACAGTGCCAGTCTGTAATTATTTTCATTACTTTTTTGTTAGTTTTTGCAATTACAGCAAAATGCTAAGCAAAACAAAACACTTTTACGTAATACTCTTTAAACTGTTTTTACATAAACAATGAATAGATTGTGCAATGGCAAGTGTGCTAACTATAAAAAGATAAAACAATTAAAATAAACTAGTGCCTATGTAATCAATTAAAAGAACATAATTATATACACAAGTATTAAAAAAAAAGAGTTTCCATATCAATCTAATTAATCTCTCAACGACTTGATTTACAGGGAACATTACTTCAAAAATTACAAAAGTTAAGATGATTCTAATTGAAGTTTACTTAACAAATGATTGACGTAGACACAAATAATGTGAACAAAACTTGACTAAATACTTAAACTTCATAGTTATGGCCCATTATATAAGAAAGAGGAGAACATTTTTTTGTGCATGATATTGATCGACAGTCAGTGAATTATTATAAAAAAATATTTGTGGAATTATTGTTTTTTCAAACACAATACTTCACAAACTACAGATAGCTTAACAAAGTACAAATATAAGCAGTAGTAAATAAATTAGTCTTGTTATATAATAACTCTTTGAATTTATTAGATTGATGTCGCTGATATCTGTGTTTTTTTAAAATAAATAAATATCTTTTGTCTGAACTAAAAACAATATAGTTAAATGCCGATTTATCAAAAACAAAAGTACAACAACATTTTTTTTATTTTTGTCGTAATTTGCCATCTCAGTTAAAAACTTCCATTTTGTTAATATAAAAAAAAAGTTTAAAACATAACACATCACTCAATAAGTCTCGGGCCTAACTAATAAAACAGCATTGTATCTGAAATCTTTAATTCCTTACCTTAGGGATGTACCCTCTACTTAATTTTACGATCAAAAAAATATTTTATAGATTTTTTTATATTTTCGGAAACAACTCCCGAATTTGGACGATTAGAGAGTTCTTCATCATTTGTGTTTGTAAGACCACGTTTTACCTCACCATTCCACGAAAAACAATTTTTTTTTTATTCAAGAAAATTTGATTTTTTGTTGCTTGAAAATTTAAACAATGAACTTTTTTACTAGCAAACTAATAATCTAATCAAGCTCGAATTTCAACACAGATCATATATAGAATGGAACTTTCGGAAAAAATATGGATTTTTTATTAGTGGCAGCCATTAAATGTCAGGCCAGGGACTTATTGTGTGGTGTGTTATTTTTATTCAAAAGTTATGAAATAATTCTAGGATAATTAGCTACATGTGTTATATTCTTATTTGATTCCCCCTTAAGAACCGCAGCCACTGTCCATTGAGTTCATTTAAAATGTCAGACAGTAGCACTTTCAGATAAATCCCAACCATGATAATAATTGTGATGTTACTGTTTATATGATCACTTTATCGCTGCGTCAAATGGGATGAGAATGCTTAGATAACTTCGACCCAAGATTGTCGCATACAGCGTACGCAGAGATTCGAAAAAGAAACAAGTCGAGAAAAGGAAAATACCAGGGAAAGTCAGAGCACCGGCCAGTAAAAAAGTGACGCAAAAGATAATATTTAATTTAATAATTGTGGAGATAGCAAATTCGTAAATTTAGTTGCGATTCAAACTCGCTTTGGATCACATACTTAAAAGTAGAAAAGCTACACAAATATCATTTTACCATTTGGCCATTTGTCGTTGCAGTTAAGTGGCAAATCGAACCCAAGATTTATTTAAAGTAAGAGTCGCGCCGAAAGAAGCTGGTCTATAAATTTGCTTAGCTGATATTGGAAAGTTTTCGTTGGTTTATTTGCAACGCAAGTGCAGCCAATTGACTCGAGTTGATTTTAAGCGCATATTTGCGCGTTTTTAAATACCAACAACAAGACGACAACGACAACGACAACAACAACAGATAGTATTGGTAACAACTTCAACTGCAAGTGGAACTAGTACGCAACAAGGTCTTCGTCTCTGCCGTGGTCGTCATCGACATGGAGAATCTTGGCTACAAGGAGGGCAGCACGAAGCCCCGTCGCATGACACGTTCCATCAGCGTCGTTACCAAAACCGAAGTGGAGCAGCCGCTCACAGACAATAATGCGAATAACCGGTAAGTGCCAGTTGCGGCCTAAAAGCCAGCGATGCATTTTAGTGGCCCATTGAGTTGTGCACATACAAACATTCACACACACTCTCATACATGTACTCTCATCATGCATGTAAGACGAACCCCGAAAATGACTTTCAAGTGAAAGAGAATAAAAGAAATAACAACGAGATTCGCATTGAGTTTTGACTTTGGATTTGAAATTGAATTTGGGTGGGGCTGGGCTTATAAATCAGGGGGGTTAATTGTGAGGTGTGAAAACAGGTTTATAGTTAACCCCGTTGATTGCGGAAAACTTTAACAGTACTTTGTCGAAGTTAGATTGTTAGTTGCATAGTTGTAGATCATCATCATTATTCACACGCTTGCAAACATTTATTGAACATTCATTTGAATATTATTAGAGACTGAGTAATCCTTAGCTTGACTAAAATCAAAAAACTTCTGAAACGTAGTGCAACATATAGGTTCGCTTTGGGTTTCGATCCTTGGTTCAATCTTGCTTAAGAAAATTTTTCTTAATGCTTAAAGCTAAAAAAAAATTCTTCTATTTTTATTACAGAACCTAGTTTAAGATTACGATTTTGTTAAAATCAAGCGTGAATAAAAAATTCTATAGAAAAATGAATAAATATGTCAAATGTAGTTTTTCCGAACTAATGCACTATATCGCATGATTTGATTAAGGAAACTCCAAAAAACTCTAATCAATCATGTCTTTAACAGAAAACTTGAATAATCCTTTCAATTTCATTACAATTTCAAGACTTATTTTTTTTTACCTGATATTATAGTTAATAGTTTTCCTTAACCCTCTACCGCATACAGTGCCATACATAACTTTTCATTTTTAACGAATTTTATTTTAGTTAAAATGGTACTTACCATTACCATAATATTTGCACTATTTTCTTTTGTAAGTAAAGTAAAAATAATTCTAATGACTTTAAAAACTTTGTGAAACAACCTCTCGTTAACGATAGTAAATTTTGATAAACTTGATGAACAATTTATTTTCAAATGATATTTTCACCACAAAAAAAAACCTTTTTTTTTTTTGAAGAATAATTTTTTTTGAAAAGAAAATAAAGTTTTCTTTCATAGTATAAGTGAGTAAGCCTCATATGTATTAAAATTTTTAGAGAAACTGCCGAAGCCAAATTCCTATTCCAAAAAAAAAATTTAGTCAAATATTTCTTAATTTAATCCAATAAAACCCATATCTGCATAGAAAAAATGGATTTCTTTACTGGTTCTATGGTCATGCAGTGGAGGGTTAAAATTTCTTCTGTGGATCGTTTCTTTGTCAGCTTTGTTTTTTTGATTTTTTTCCTGGACCAATTGCCAACTCTTCACACTCACTCCAACTGAGTCAAACTCCCACTCGCTATATTTCTCTCTCACTCGCTCTGTACCTTTCTCTATCTGTCTTGCCAGATTTTTGGCAGTTGCTCTCCCTCTTTGTCTCTCTCTCTCTCTTTCTCTCACGTTTCAAGCTCGATCGAGGGGCCAAC